>RJWJ010003834.1:0-81739 GCA_004363605.1 Indri indri | reverse complement strand
GTGCAGTACCAACGAGAGGGCCAGAGGCAGCCGGGCCTGCTCAGAACTCGCCACGCCGCTTCGCTTTTCTTTTCCTCTTCACTGCAGTGCTGGTGGCGTGGGTACAAGAACTTTTAGTGTGGTGGTTCAGACAGCCCAGAAAGCAATTCTCAGGAACTATTTTTAGCCTGGATATCTCTATTCCCTTCCCTCCTTCCCCAGGCTTTCTTTTTACAGCTTTCCACAAGGGGTGCAGCTCATCCCTGGCACACAACAGCCCTGTTTGCCACCAGCATTAGACAAATTACATCACAATTAGTTCAGTCCCCAAACACCGTGTTCCGCCCCATCCCCCCACATGTCACCATTTGCCCAAGGATTCTTTGGGATTACCTCCAGCACGGCCCTGGCCAGGCCCCAGGAGTGGCATCTCCGTGCAGAGCAGGGCGGAGGCACAGAGACTGCTGCACGACAGCTAGGCAAGGACAGAGAGGCCAGGCGCTTAACGAGCTGTGTCTTCAGTGATCTGCTGCAGTGAAAATTGACGATGAAGCCACCCATTCCTTTTTGACTTTCAGTTAGCGGTTTCCAGGGGGTTCTTTGGATATTGTCTTCACTTGGCATCTCGCGAACCTTTCTGTAGCGTGGAGATCAGACACTCTCTTGCCAAGATGCCAGATTAGAGTAACTCACATCCTTTGATGTTTCCCTGCCCCGGCCCCTGACGGTAGTGGTCACATTAAAGCAAGTTAAAAGCACACCAAGAGCAACCTACAAGGTCACAGAATCACCGCCAGAAATGAAGGGGGGTGGTGTAGCCCCACACCATCATTTTGGGCAATTACGAGTGAGACTCTAAATTGTTTGGGGTCTTTGAATCTGTTATCCTAGTTCACAAGATCGCTTCTTTCCCCAGCTACCCCCCAGATTTGATGTCCAGAGCCAGCAGTGGGAGTCCACCCACCCCACCTTCTCCCTGTGAGCGTTCTTGAGTTCTTCCCCCCTCATAGGTGGCTCGGCCTTACATACCCTTACGGTTAATGATCTTGTCTTAGGAACCAAGAGATTTATGAATTCAGATAGAGCCTGACCCTGCACAACCTCCAAGGGACAGTTATCCAAACTGTAGATTTTGGAGTTAAGTTCCTAAGG
This sequence comes from Indri indri, assembly GCA_004363605.1. NCBI lineage: Eukaryota > Metazoa > Chordata > Mammalia > Primates > Indriidae > Indri > Indri indri. The sequence goes on along the minus strand of RJWJ010003834.1, from coordinate 80,608 downwards.
TGGGCCTGTGCTGTGTGAGGAAGGCTCAAGGACATGCAGGTGAGACCTATGGGAGTCACTCTTCAAAAATGCACATTTCTAAACAGCAAAGGTGGGCCTGGCAGACTTGGGCCTCACCTTGCTGGTCTTACCCGAGTGAGAAACAAGCTGGGCTTCAGCATCACACAGGCCAGGGCCACATGGTAGTGCAGGCTGGGGCTGCTCCTTGTCTCTTGGTCCTCGTCGTTTTCTTTAAGCTGGTCATAACTGAGGCTCGGGTAGCAGCCAGGAGGGTGTATGAAAGAGGCAGGGGGCAGGCACGTGGGGGATGAGAGGTCAGCTCCAAAGGTGGGGGTGACTGATGGCTGATGATCCAAACGGCACCCAAGATCCAGGTGTCTGTCTCATGAGGGATGTTTGGTAGAAGGCCAAGTGGTCATTGGACCCCGTGGACCTCTGTGGCAGGGCAGAGAAGTGGTGACAGAGAAACTGGCTTAGGGGCCAGCAATCCCATCACTAGAGGAGTGGAGTCCTGGGTACAGCTTAGTACAGAGGAATGCGGAGGCCACTTTCCAGGGCTGTGAGACCCCGATGCTGCAGCAGAGTCATCAGCAGGACTGCCTGGCGCTCTGCTGGTGGGCTGCTGGCCAGGGCTCCTGGCCGTCTGCTTCTGAGGGTTGGCACTGGGCTTGGAGTCAGACGAGGCTGAATCTAAGACGTGGGGGTGGTGGGGATGGTTGGGATGGTTAAATTAGAAAATGCAGCAGTCCAGCAGATCTTTAAAGGTGCTTACATTTTGTTTTGTTTTCAGTGTGTTTGAAAGTCTGTATCTTCACAGTGACCTATTATTTATGCATTGTTTGGAGCCAGGGAAGATGTTGTCATGATTGGAATTTAATGGGGTGTCTAGTGAGGAAAAAGCTAGGTAGAATGTTCTAGGAGATTCACAAGAAAAAGAGAAAGATACCTCAAGGCAACATAGTATGAAGAAGGGAATTCCTACTTTTTAGCGGGAGCCACCTGAGACAAGGAAAAGGGACTAGTCAGACATTCAGGAAATGATTCCACAAACCTAAACATCCCCATCCTGGGGGTGCAGGTAAGGGGTTATAATGTGCATAATTGGACAGCACGTAACCACCCACCTGCTCCCACGGATCTCCTGTCTCCTCAGTCCCGGCTTAAGTATTTCTGGAAGTCCCAGAGGGTATCTACAGCAAGTGTACTTCCACTGGATGTGACAGTGACTCCCATTGGACCCCCGGGGCACAGCATTGAGGCTTCGAGGCCCTCGAGGTATCCCGTGGTATTTCAGGTTTGTGCAGAGCTGTGCCTTCCCTCCTGCTATCAACTTGTCACCTAGGACACAAGCAACTCAGCTTCGATCCTCACCCTTCTCCCCACCTTGCAAACACCCGCACCCCCAGTCCTCCCTAGGCTTTCACCTCCAAGTAAACACATGCCAATAAAGCCTTGGAGATTTCACTGCAGACCCGACCAAATATCAGTTTAGACTAAAATCTTTTCCATGGGAGCACCATTCAGAAATGAGAACAGAATCAACAAAATGCTAACTTGTCTAATAATCTTTTGGGAACATAACTGTAGTCATGCACCACTTGATGATGGGGATGCATCCTGAGAAATTTGCCACTGGAAGATTTCATTTTTATGCAAATGTCATAGAGTGCACCGCCTATTAATAGGTGGTATAACCCACGACACACCTGGGCTATATGGTATAGCCCAGGGGTGGGGAACCTGTGGCCTTCTAGGTCCTTAAGCGTGGCCTTTTGACTGAATCCCAATTTTACAAAACAAATCCTTTTATTTTTATTAATACATTTTTGTTTATCTTTTATATTTTTATTTTTAATAAAAATCTTTTAATAAAAATCGTCTTTTAAATTTTAAATGAACACATTGAAAATACCAAAGAATAAAATAGGTTTCAATGAAATTATCCTTCTAGATTGACTGGCACAGAACGTTAGCAAGCCATAAGGGCTAAATTGGTGGCTGCTGTGCTTATGATAAGATTCTAACTTCCCCTGCCTGATTGGCACCACTACCACACGAGGCTGGTTGGCGAGAGTTTATGGGGGTCAAATACCGTCAGTCTGTTATCAGCTTTTGACAGGGGTGCTCTGTGTTTCTGTTTGAAGTGGAATTTGTGAATACTTGCACAGACAGTATTTTTTAAGTCTGTCTGCTTTAACAGCCCATCATGTCAAAGAAGACCAAGAGAACGCTGAAGGAAGAAAACAGATGCTTTAATGAGGATTGGGAATTGCAATATTATCGTGTTTCTGCTAAAGATAAGAGGATTTGCTTGCTTTGAGATACTGCAATATCAATATTAAAGAAATTCAATGCTCATCAGCATTATAACACTCATAGGGACTACAAATATTTTAAATTAGAGGGAGAGGTGCGGAAGATTGTATTGCAGAAATTAAAAGATGAAAAGCAAAAACAAAGACAATTCTTTTAAGCAGCAATAAGACCTGGAAATAATGCCACTGAAGCAACTTATAAAGTAGCTTTATATACTTGGGAAAAAGGGGGAGCCAATCAGTGGTGTAGAAATTGTGAAAGAATGCATTGTTCAAGTTGTGGGATGCTTAGACCCCGATAATGTTTCAGAGTACAAACAACTGCCTTTTTCAAGAACCATAACTGATTGGCAACATGAATTAGCCTCCAATTTATGAACAACTTTATGCAATACTTCAAAAGGAAAATATACATTGAATCAACTGATCCTACTGGATTGGAACAGGCTTTATACGTCACTCAGGTCATAACAAGATTTTCTTTGCTACGAAGAGTTACTGGCTTTGGGCACTCTTGGGAGCAGAACACGAGGAATAGATATCTTCAACAACTTTCAAGATAAATGCTGTGAAGTTGGACTGAATTTGGTAAATTTAGTGAATATATGTACAGACAGTGCACCTTCCATGGCAGGAAAACATGAAGCGTTTAAAAAAAGTATTAACAAATCCAGATGCTCTCATTTCTTTTCATTGTATCTTACATCAGCAAAATCTCTGTGCTTAGGCTACTTACTAGTTTAAGTGACACTTTGCAACAAGTAATAAGTATTGTTATCTATATTTATGCAAATGCAACATGGCATCATCAGTTTCAGTAACATGCTAAAGTTGAACAACGTGGTATTCAGTGTGGATCTGCTGTATCATTCTAAAATGTGTCGGCTGTCGCAGGGACAGGTATTGACCAAAATTTTATCTCTGCAAGAACAGATAGTTAAGTTGTATGAAGAACAGCATCAGTAATGTGAATTATTGAAAGAAGATTTCTATAGGAATTCAGCATTTCTGTGTGATATCATGTCAAATCAAAATGACTTGAGTATTTCTTTGCAAGGTAAAACTAAGTCTATATATGATATATGGCAAAAAAAAATCCAAGCATTTCCAAAAACTATCTTTTTTCAAAACGCTTCTTCTTCAAAAGGAAATTACAGATGAACATTTTCCCAGTTAGCAAAGGTCATTGATGAGCAGGATGATATATGTGAATCATTTGAAGAATACCCAGCTGTTATAGACCTATTAATTGGAGAATATAATGAAAGGTTCACCGCCTTTGAGAAGCATGACATCACACTCAAATTAGCATTTCAGCCTCACCTAGTTGATATCACCAAGGCACCTGAAGAACTACAGATAGAATTGATTGAGCTCTTAGTAGATGACATTTTAAAGTCATTGTTTGATACTAAGAAAGATCCAATTGAAATATGTAAAAATGCAGTAGAATACCCACGCCTTTGGCCACATGCCCAAAAAATGCTTTCTTGCTTTTCAACCACTTATTGCTATGAATCTACATTCTCCTACCTAACCTAAATCAAGATGCCCTTAAGGTCACAAATGACTGATACCCATCTAGAGGATCAACTCACAATGTGGACCTTCATGCTACAACCAAACAGTCAAATGCTTTTCAACAAAAAGCAGACACAACAAAGTCATCAAAAGATTAGTTAGTTAACTTTAAAATTAATGAATAGTTTTCATTTTTTGAAATTATTAAGTGCATAGTAGTTAGATTTTTACAAAATAATGTACATTTATAAGTATATCTAATTGAGGTTGCTTGAATTTGGCCTTACTTGATTATAGCTAAATTAATGTGGCCTTCCAACATGAAAAGATTCCCCACCCTTGGTATAACCCATCACTGCTAGGCTACAAACCATTACAGCATGTTACTGTAGCAAATACTGTAGGCAATTGTAACACAATGTTAAGTGTTTGTGTATCCGAATATATCCAAACATAGTATGTGATACACTACCATACAATTGGTAGCACAGAAAGTTTGTTTACACCAGCCCCATCACCATAAACATGTGAATAACGTGTTATGCCATGACATCACGATGACTATGATGTCATTCCCCGACTGGAATTCTTCAGCTCCATTATAATCCATTACCATCGTCACATATGCAGTCTATTGTCAACTGAAACATTGTTATGTGGCACCTGATTGCATTTTACAAGATGAGCCTTATTTGTGTTGTATTTCTCAGGAATGAAAGAACACCCCACAATAATTTTTAGATTCTGTGTTTGACAAATATGGCTGCTTTTCTTTGCCTCCACTCCCCCAACCCCTGAAGGAAAATGAGAAGACAAGGAGAGAGGAAACTAGTAGTGAAAATTAAGCAAGTGGAATATTTGAACAAGAAAGAACAGCTGTGGTCTAGACATTTACATAGAATTTTACTAGAATCATCGCTTATCCCAGCATTCATTAAATATGGTAATTCCTCCTAGCAGATCATGTATCCAGCAGTGTACAGGGTATGCAATTGAATTTCCGCAGTGATGATGGAATCTGTTATAGCAATTGCCTCATTGCATTGTATTTATATGTCTTTTCATCATTGCACTGTGAATTTCTGTCAAGCACTGGGTCTTTAGCTTTCTACCGTATTTGGGATATAGAGCATAGTAAGTAATCAGTACACATTTTTGATGAATGAATGATAAAGAAATTCTACGAACAACATATGTTGTATCAGTTTTTTCCTTAGGACATAACCGACCTAACTTACACACAGGCCAAGAACGTACCTCAACTGGCAACATTATCCAGTTGGGTGACTAGAACTCTTTAGTGTCGATCATGATGATTTCTTAAAAGGGAGAAACAGTGGAGAGAGGAATACTCCTTAGAAATAGAACTTGAGGATGCTGTAAGTTGGGTTCTGAGCAAACTGCAGGTTTAATAATAATTTGGTTCAGACCAAATGTTCAGATAGGGAAAAGAATAGCAAGGAAAACAAGAAAAGTGCTTCTAACAAGACTGGTCATATCCTATACAAAGTACGGTTTAAAACTCTGAGTTTCCAGGATCAGAAAACTGTAGGAAGTATGCAGATTATTCATGGTCACCTGGGAAACCCTCTTCTGATTGGAAGGAGGGAAGTCACAGGGTTGGATATAAATTCAGGGAGTCAAGTTATAATATGTTTGTGTGTGTGTTTGTCACAGATGAGGAGCAAGGAGAAATTTTGAAGGAAAGTAACATGAGAGGAAGAACAGGGAAGGCAGAGAATCTGCGTCTCTTGAACGTGGAGTTTCCAAACCTCTATGTACCTAAGCCATCCTGTGTAGAGTAATAGCAGTAGTGGACCCCTGACATGGGCTGTCAACATCCTTTTCTAGAAGCGGCTTCTTCCCCCACATACATGGCTGATAGGGGAGCCTCCATGCTGGCAGAGTGGGACTCCACGCCTGTGGCCCAGTTGATTAATCCAAGGACGGGCACCTAGCAAAGCTTGGCAAGTAAGGCCTCTTCTCTGTAATGTTTGATGGAAAACCCAAGACGGCTTGGGTCAAGTGGCTGAAGCTGTGAGTATGTAGGCACCGTCTGTGTTTCTCACCGTGTTTCCCATCACGGGGACATTGTGGTGAGCAGAGGGAGAGAGGAGGAAGCAGGCACACAGGGATGAGAGTTGGAGACGAAGTGCTGGCGTGTGTCTCGGTCCCTGGTTCCCTTGTGTTCCGGGGCCCACCTGCACCCTGCCCTTCCCGGGGCTCAGTTGTCTGGTCCTTCCGCAGATTCTATAAGCCAATGTTGTTTAAGCTGGTTTGATGCGAGTTTCCATCATTTAAGACCAGCTGAGTTCTAACACACGTGTCATTGCCGACTTCGGCACTGAACGAGGGCAAGGAGGAAGAGGTAGCAGGCCGAAGTGACCAGCTTCCTTGTGACAGAACACTGGAGCACCGCAGGGGTGGGGCTGAGGTTGGCCCTGGGGTGCTGAACGTTATTCAGTATGCATTAGAAATGGTTCCTTTCCTTGCAGCTAGGATAGCTACAGGTCAGTGCCGTGGCAGGTTGTGATTCATTCATTCCGGTGAACATGTACTGAAAGCTCACCGTGGTGAGGCACTGTGCTGTCTGTGACGTTTGTGGTCAGCAGATAGAAAAATGATTTCTGGAGAATGGGTGCTTGTCCTCAAGGAGCTCACAGTCTGATAAGGGAGATATCCCGCAGATATTTGCAATCCATTGTGAAAAAATGTCTTGAAAGAGAAATGCACCACCATGATTTCAAACAGAGGTAGCACCTTACTTTGCCTTAAATACTCAAGAAATGTTTACAGATTAGAGTTCGGCTGAATCCTGAAAGACAAAGAGGAGTGTGAAACGGAAGGAGCAGCGTGTACAAAGACAGAGGGACGCGAGAGTCCTTTAGTGCGACTGGCAGGGGCGTGGCAGAGTTGGGGAAATGACACGGAAGAGTTCAGAGGGGCTGGATCTTAAAGGCCTGTGTTCCCTTCTAAAGATGTGAGATTATCTGGTAGAAAATGTGGAAAGTCAGTGAACGAATTCAACCATTTGCAGTTTTTAAATGATCGTCTCTGTTCCCCGTGGAGCCCACGCGGCGGGGGTGAGGTTGGAGGTTGGAAGACAGGTCGAGGCATCTTTCAATAGTCGGCGTGAGAGCAGATGAGAGTTTGGGCTGAGACAGTGCCGGGGGCCTTGTGGGATGACCCTGACTGCTAGAAAATGCATTTTGGAGTTAAATCTGTTGGAAAGGTGGGCCGGCTCAAGAGAGAGACCATGTAGATGAGGGAAGCAAATAATTCCCAGAGTTCTGACTTGCGTGCCCAAGAGGGTGGCATTGAAATTGAGGTAGGGATTATGTAGGGGAGGAGATTATTTGATTGCTTTTGGACTTCCCAAATTTGAGGGGGATGCAGGGGAATGTTGCCCTGAGGGCCACTGAGTGAGTGGCCAGGATTAGAAGGAGACTGTACTTGGCATTCGGAGCCCCAGCTGCGGCCAGGTGCCCAGCGAACATCTGGAGCAGGGCGGAGTGAGAGAGCACCAAGATGTGAGGGCTGGTGGAGAGAGCGAGTGAGGGACTAAGAAGGGTGCCATGAGAGCGGAGGTCGAGGAGGAGAGGCAGGAAGAGACCAGAAAGCCGCATAAGGTCATCTCTTGCAGCAGCGAGACCCCAGAGTCAGTCGGAGAACAGGCCCGGGCTGCGTGCATTTGGCAATTAGAAGTCTTCAGTAGTCAGTTCAGTGAGAGAAAATACTTTGGACAATCATATTTCTTCACATTTCCCCTTTGCCTTCACTTATATTTATTCCACAAATGTTAATAATTAGCGAATACTTGATTTAATGGATTTATGCAAAGGGCTGATGTCTTATGGAGCAAACAAAACGTCCTGACTCCGGAAACCAGACCTGCTTCTGCGTAGTTATGTGTCTGGTAATAGGCATTTGGAATAATACTATAGGGCAGTTTCACTTTGCTGTCATTTACTGTTTTTATTTTCCCTCCTAGTATAGCTCATTTACAGGATAGAATAGGACAGCTGAAAGCTCTCCTATATGCCCTGAGAAGGAGGAATTATGCAGATGTGATGATTAGAGATCAGTGTTCCCCAGCAGTGGGGTGGCCCACTTAAGACAGCCTCGTTAAATTCACTTCATAAAGTGGAGCTAATGTATCTAACTTGAGAAAGGATATGGCATGCAGATTAAGACCTGAAAATATGAATGGAATTTGAAGGATGCTTTGATCAGCATTTCTTAAAATGGCACATAGGGGGAAAAAGCTCCTTAAAGTTGCATGTACTTACCTTCAGTTTTTGCACAGGACAGTCTATTCACCTGCTGCGTGGAGTCGCCTCCTCCAAAGAATGAATCCACTTCCTGGCAACCAAAGTGCAGCATAATACAAAGTATGTACAATTTTGAAATTAGACCTGACCTCCACTTACCTCTCAAACCAAAAACAGCCTCCCCAAAATGAGAGAAGGAAAGCTAGGAAAGGAAGGTGTGAGGGACATATTGCAGGAAAAACAGAGAAGACTTGATTATATTTAGAATTTTTTTTTCATAACCCAGATTGAATCAATGAATACTCGTGCATTGAACATTTCAGTGTTGGAATTTCTACTGCAAGAGAATCTATTTAAATATGAGTCCCGAATAATGTTATATCATGTCTGATATGGGACTGTGTCTGGCAATATTAAACAGATCAAATTCTTGAGAAGACTGATCTGAATAGAAGCTATTCTTGGCATAGTTTAAGTAAAGGAGATCAATATAGATATTCAAGATGGAAAAATCCTAATAGTTAATAGAAAACCAAAATTCAAGGTCCCTCTAACCTTCAAAGCAGAGCTATTTCAAGTGCTTCTCAAGAAAAAAACGTCTCAGAGATTTTAGTCCGGGTCCCCCAAGGCAGCGCCTGCTCCCCGCATCCTTCCTGCCAGGAGGCTTCCTCCCCGCCTGGAAACCTAAGGTCTGGGCTTCCACTCTGCCCTGCAGGCAGCTTTGCTTGTCCACGCCTGTACCAAGTGGAGGTCAGAAGTTGGAGCCTATAATCTGTGACTAGATTTGCATCTTTATATGTTGTAATTGCACTAACTACTTTAAATAATACTTTTACTTAGGCTTCATGCTTTTTCTAATAAAAGGACTTTTTATTCCAGTTGATGCTATAATGTAAAAATGGCAAGGCAGTTATTATACTCATAATTGGAAATTTGTTTAATTAAAATTACATTCAACTGTTCTGACACACTTTTAAGCAACTGTGAAAAACAGCTATTATGATCTGTTGGTGTGCTTCCTTGAGTGGCTAATAATTTTAGTTAGATGATGGTTTTTATAGTTCTTTTTTAATAGTAAATATGAAAATTAAAGTTAGAGCAAAACAATCTGTAATTCCAAAACTTTATCAGTTGGGCCTTTGCATTATGTTTTTAAAACCAGTTTCTACCCCACCCCCCAATAAAAATAAAGAAACCATACCTGTTGAAATATCACATGGGTGTATTCTGTGGAAAATACATCCAAGCACCTCACAGCCGGTGTCAGGAGGAGAGCACCTTCCCAGGCAGGACTCGCTGCGCTGTGCTCCCCTCTGGGGCCAGAGCCTCGGGTTCGAGGTGTGCTGAAGTCTGTTGCACAGTGTTCTCCTTTCAGATACTGTCGCTATAGAAGGGCCACTCCAAACTTTTTAATTTTTTATTTTTTGGTTCTTTTTCTTTTTTTTAAATAAGGTGAAAGTCACATGACATAAAATTAACCATTTTTAAGTGAGCAATTCAGTGGTATTTAGTACATTCACAGTATTGTGCAACTACCACCACTGTCTGGTTAAACATTTTCATTACCCCAAAGAAACCGCATACCCGTCAAGCAGCTCCCTCCTTCCTCCCTCCCTCATTCTTCTTTCCTCCCTTCCTTCCCTCCCCCTTCCTTCCCACTCACCCTCCCCCCTTGCTGTCTTTCTTGCCATCCTAATGAGTATGCAGTGGTATCTCACTGTGGTTTTGATTTGCATTTCCCTAGTGACTAAACGATGTTGAGCATCTTTTCATGTGCTCGTTGGCCATTTACATATCTTCTTTGGAGAAATATCTGTTCAAGCCCTTTGTCCACTTTTCAATCCAATTGTCTTTTTTGTTGAGCTATGACAGTTCTTTGTATATTCTGAAAACTAGACCCTTATCGCTCTAAACTTTTTGTTGCCTCCTAACCTTTTGAAGGTAAAGAATTCTTTTTGTCTTTCTTTCCTTCCCTCCCTCCATTCCTCCCTTGCTTCCTTCCTCTTTTCTCTCCTTCCTTTGTCTCTTGCATACTGAAAGTATTGGATTTTGTTACTAGAAAGTAATGGATTTTTATTTAAGAAAAGTATAAGGAATAAAATTTAGATTCCTGATATTTCTACCACCCAGAGATCATTTGTTTTTCTTTTTTAGAGATGGGATCTTGCTGTGTTGCCCAGGCTGGACTCAAGCTCCTGGGCTCAAGCAATCCTCCCACCTTGGCCTCCCAAGTAGTTGGGACTACAGGCTTGTGCCACCGAACTTGGCTTACCAGAGATAATTTTTATATCCTTTTTCTAGTCTTTTTTAAAAAATGTATAGGCCAAACATGTATACATATATAATATGAGAATTCTTAGTAGTTGTCGCATACTATTTTAATATTTTAGTGCTTTTTTGACATAGAGAAGTCATTTGCATCTATTTATCACAGCAATTTTTTTATAACTAGTGAAATAGAATTTTTCCATGTATTTGTTAATCATTTGTATTCCTTACTTAATTGTTCAAATCTTTTGGCCTACTTTTTTCTATTAATTTTATAAATAATAAAAACATCTCATATCAATTATAAACTAAGTATATACTCGGAATAATCGTCCTTTTTTTCTCATATTTGTTACAAATTATTTTAGGTTGTTATCTGCCTTGTATTATCCTTTGTGGTGTTTGGGGCAGAAAGTCATTTTATATTTTTTGTATTGTCATATCTAACATTTTTTCATTGATTTCTTCCATTGCTTTTACATGTAAAAAGTCCTTATCTATCAAAAGCATCAAAAGGTCATATAAATATTTACTTACATCATCTCTTGTAGTGTATCATTCAATTTTTTTTCTAGTTTCATCCGGAATGTATTATGGTGTTATGAGACGAGAGGATCAAACCTTTATTTTCCTAAACATTTCACCAACTTTCCTGATAGCATTTAGAAGATGGATAGTTTGCAATAAATTATTCTATCACAAAAGACATGAAACCAGTTATTTTGCTCAATTTTTTTAGAAATACTTTAAATACAAGCTGCATATGAGGCAGGTCATCTGTGGTTGGGTTTACCTACATTCCTGTTCTTACCAAAAGACAGCCATACTCTCATTTCAGACCAGAGTAGCCCATGTGCCAACCCCCTGGTCTGTGTTTTGGAGGCTACAGTATAGCTGTGGATAACCAGAATGCAAAGCCTCTGTGTGTGCTTTGGCCCAGGTAAACCCTTCCATGGTCGGACTGATGAAGTTCCTGAGATCTTACCATGATTCTTAGAGTTCACGTAGCCTGCAGTGGCTACACATAGAGTATTTGTCATATTCCCTCCTATTCCTTAATGTGTTCTGGAAGGAATGGAGCATGTCATTGCTCAGCACTGTGAAGCCTTTCTAAAGTAGTGGCTACAGCATAGGCTTTGGAGACTACGCCGAGTTCAAGTCCTGGCTTTGTGACTTCTTGGCTGTGGGACTTCGAGCAAGTTGCCTTACCTTTCTAAGCCTCAGTTTCTTTATCTTTAAAATGGGTTTAACAGTGAACCTACCTTATAAAATTGTTTGCAATGCCTGGCACATAATAAGTATACAATAAGTGTTAACTACTGTTGGTGGTGGTGATAATATCCTAGTGGCGAGTTTCTTCTGGGAGAAACTAATTGTAATTAACTGCAAGCATTAAATACAAACCAAGAACAACAAAGCTTCTAATTAACAAACTGTGTTTTATGTTTACTGTAGTTAAGCTCATACTCAAAACAGGCATCCAGTCGCTGATGATAATTTATTCCGAACAATAAAATCACTTTCTCAAGGCCTACTTGTTTTGGATAGAAAGGGGAAGAAAGAATAAAGCAGGTTGAGGATGTGACAAGGGAATAAAACTGGTGGGGTTTAATATCTGAGAAAGGAATTTTTTTGTCGCCTTATGGAAAGGATTGCAATATGCTCTTTTTTCTCTTTTTATTTTTTAAGAGACTGGGAGTCTTGCCATGTTGCCCAGGCTGGACTCTGGCTCCTGGACTCAAGCGATCCGCCTGCCTCAGCCTCCCCGGTAGCTGGGACTACAGGTGTGAGCCACCTCACCTAGCTGTTTCTTTTTCTAAGCACAGTAAGTGCTGCAGGATATAGATAGCAGTGTACTGCTGATGGAAGAATAAGGTACAGGAAACGGAAAAGATGCCCCCGGTAGGAAGTGACAGGATTGGAATGTGCAGCCAGCTGTTGGATGGCACGTGCAGCCTGGCCTGGCCCTGTGCCTTTGCTTCTCCAGGTGTTGGTTCAGGCCCAGAGTCCACCCCCTAGAGTCTAAATTGCAGAGGGAGCCTGCAGAAGGCACATGGCACTTTGTATTCTGATCTGGAATTAAGTGAGCTTCTGATCTGGGGATGTAAGTGAATGCCAGGTGGGTGTCGTCAGTGTTCATGAAATAAAGGAATATCGGCCATTTTTTTAGAAGATGATACTGTTTTGTCATCATCTATTAGTGTTTTAAAACCTACGTTGTGGTAAAATAATTTCTAAAACACATCTGCTAGACATCTGTTTTAAAATGGCATTGCTGTGTCAGTTTACAAAAAAGCAGTTGTGCTTCTTTTGGGGTAGGGTTTTAAAGAAGAGTGATTTTTTTTAAAATCAGCATTTCTGTTTGGAGATATCTAATGAGCGTTCCAAAATTTAAAATCATATATGAAATTATAGCATTAGCTGTAGCTAAGAAAATGGGCAACATTTATAAGGAAGACTAAGAGTAACAAATCTCTGTGAAGAAGTGTCATCCATATGATCGTGAGGTTGAGAACATTTGACGACACAACCCCGAGTTTTCGCAGATAAGGCCTAACGGTGTGCTGGCCACCGGTCACCATTTGGAGTGTCCACTCAGCTCTGAGTGATTCCGCCTTCTCTAGGAACTGCTCCTCCTGCCCAGGCCAGAGCAATGCGTCCTGGCAGCCATTTTGTGCAGCGAGGCATTATGATATATTTCTGTCCATGGTTCCTGGCTCATAATTCCCTTCACTCTGGTTACAGTAAATGGAATCTCTCCTGACCTTCTCCTGCTCTCCTTCCACCTGCCCACAGAAGGACTCTAATCTGACTGTGGGTCATAAGACCTCATTCCAGAGGGGATCCTGCCCCATACGCTGGAGGAAGGATGCTGCACGGAGAGGCCAAGATGAATCCGAACAGACAGGGCTTGCTGGGTTTAGATCATAACCTTTTTGTCCAGTCACATTTCTACATGACTGACAACCTATCCAATGAATTCTCCATAAATTTACAATTGGAGATGGCAGGTTCCGTCTGTCCTTCCACAGAAGTACTTTCTACTTGTCTGTTTGCTCTGAGAAGCAGCGAGGCAAAGAATGGCCATCTGCAGAGAAGAGAACCAAGCAGATGCACAGGGGGAAGGGAGAAGGGAGATGAGAGTCCAGAGGGCATTCCAGTCCCCATTTCTGTGCCTTCGCAGGGCTGGAAGGCAGGCCTCACCTGGGTCCCCTGGCCCCTGAAACAAGTTCCCTGTCCCAGTCAAGCCAGCCGGAGTAGATTTCCATTACTCATCCCCAGGAGTCCAGCAGAGGTGCCCTGGGAATACAAAAGGGTGCTGTTTCTGTCCCCCAAGAGCCGCTTTGTTAGCCCAACTGCCCACCCAGTCAAGGAGTTCCCCTTCTTGACCCACTGCGCTGGCAGAAACAGCTTGCATGGCAGACAGGGCTCAGGTAGTGAGCACAGCGTACCACAGGGACTCACACGGGTAGAGGAGCCCCTGCAGGCAACCAGTGGTGGGGAGAAGTCCGTAGAACATACTGATAAGAAGCAAAACCTCTTTGTCAAAGCTTTTCATAAACACTCTCAGTCGAAGGGAGCTTCCGGCTAGTGCACGGGGAGAGACTGGGATGCCGAGCCTAGCAGATGCACCCAGCTGTCCAGGCTGCAGTGGCATAAGACAGTCCCGCCAGTGTGGCAGACTCACGGAGAAGAGCGACCCAGAGCAGGTCGTGGAACATTCCAGTTGCCAAGTCACACTAGCACTTTTCAGCCATTCCTGGGGAGGAGGCCTTAGATACCATATCTTCATCCCCCATATACCGGTCTAGTTCGTTGTATCCGATGGTGTCTGAATTAACTGTGTAGAAATAAAAGCAAAGCTTTCTTGAGGACCAGGTTCACTGGCTCCAGCACCGTGCCTAGTCTTTTGCACACTTGACCTCGATACCCCTTCACCACACCCTACCTTTTTTTATTCACAAGGCCACTGAGGTGAAGCAGCTTGTCCAGGGAGACACAGCGGCATCAACCTCAGCAGTCCGAATCCAGGACCGTGTTCTCACCGAATCTCTATATTGCTTCCAGCATGTTGGTTTAATCGACGGAGGGCCTGTTTTGTGTGTTTATAGGGCCTCAACTTGAAGGCTTCTGTATTCGTTTGCCAAGCCTACAGAACAGATACCACAGATTACGTGGCTTAAACAACAGAAATGTGTTTCCACACAGTTCTGGAGGCTGGAAGTCCTAGATCAAGGAGTCAGCAGGGTTGGTTTCTCCTAAAACCTCTCTCCTCTGCTTGCAGATGGCCATCTTCTCCCTGTGTCCTCACGTGGTCTTCCCTCTGTGTCCTCGTGTCCTCATCTTCTCCTCTCATAAGCACCAGTCTGATTGGATCAGGGCCCACCCGAATGGCCCCGTGATCTCCTCATTAGCGGCCGTACCCATCCCCCGATACAGCTGCATTCTGAGGCACTGGGGGTCGGGGCTTCAGCACGTGAGTTTGGTGGGACACAACTCAGCCCATAGCGCCCCTCTAGGAATCTTTATGGACTGCTCTTGATTTCAGTCTCAGTCTAATGTCCAAGGTGGGGGTGAAACCAAGGAGAGCCCTCTTGGAGCAGTGACCTGTGCCTGGGCACACCATACCTTATGCAGGGAGATGGTGCCGTCTGGCCGCTCTCTGATCCTGTGTTCTGCTATAGTCCTTTAAAATAATAACATACTTCACTCTTCTAAGTTACCATGAAAAGAGCTACTTCAGGTACTAGGGGATTACTGAGAGGACATGCAGGTTGTTAGGGGAGACAAAACCACCCCAGTCCCTCCAAGCAGGCTGACCTCTCTCAGGAGAGGGTGCCTGGCCGGCACTCCAGGATGCTTGCGGCCATGCCCCTGCACGGCGCTCAACCAGTGTGCTGCCTGGGCCTCCGACCGCACCTCCCTTGATGAGTCCTACCACTCCCAAGGACGCTTTCTGTTTGTGGCATGCCCAGCCTCCTCAGGAGAGAGAATCTGATTGGTCTACGGCATCACCTCCAGGACAGGGCCTCTGTTGGGCAGAGCTCCGGCCCTCATGGCTGAATGACCAGCACCCATCCTTGGCCCAGTCAAATCCCTGGTGAGGGGTCATGTACCCCAAGCATGGTGACTGATACAGGGGCCATGGGTGTGGCAGGTACTCCAAGGCTTCCCATAACAGCACTCATAGCTGGCAGGTGGCTTGTACAGCCTGTCCACTGCAAGATAAAATCTGCGTCTTAAAGATATTTCTCTAAAATGCATGTACAATAAAATCGATCAATGTAGTAGAAAGAGACCTGCATTCTAACCCCAGCTTCTCTCTCACTGGGACAAGTCGCAGCCTCTCTGAGCCACTGGTGTAATAACACTATCTTAAACACAGTATTGAATGTCTAAAATGAGGTGAAGTGCTTAAACATACACGTAAGTATTTTTTTAAAGCAAAACGATGGGATTTTTCATTTTAACATATGTTTCTTAAGCCTTTTGGTGGCTAGCGTATTTGCAGTGCCAGTGCCCCGTGACCCATCTCCGCATTTTGCGTCCTGCCACAGGAATTACCATTTAGCCAGAAGCCAGATTGTTCTCAGTGATTATTTGAAATTTGCATATGAAATGTTATGTTTACACCCTGCACTTAACACACTCCTAAAGGTATGTGCTCATCTGGGAATTCCATCAGATATATTCAGAATACCTTTGGGGATTTTCAGGAATAAGAAGTTGATTTCTCTTGCTTAAGCAGAGGAATGTGTTCATCGTCTGGGCCCTTTGCATAAATGCCCTGTGGGAAACACTGTGGTGCTTGGGAAAGGCCATTTTGGGTTGTAAACTGGGGGATCAGACGTACCTTCTTCTCTTCTTTCGTCCACATTTGGACCTTTATTTACAAATGGGTCAGCTGAGAACAGTGCCAGGGGAGGGTCTGGCAGTTGAGGGACTTGAAGAGGTATCGTACTCGCAACGCTTCCTTGACTGCCCAGCAAGGTTCTGCTTCTAGAACCCGTCGTCACTTACTGCTGAAGATGGGGCCAGCGCCCCGTGTTGGGTGTAGGCAGCAGCCACTTCTGCAGGGCCTGGGCATCAGGCTGGAGCCTGGAGGTCTTTGAAGCGTCAGCTGCTTCACTCCCCTCACTGCAGAGCATTAGTGACCCGAGTGGGTCCCATCCCTCCCCTGAGATAAGTTGTCTCTAATTAATTCTCAAATCATCTGGTGGGTTTCTGAATTTTTTTTCAAGCCAGGCTCCACCTTGCCATATCTGCTCCATTATTGGACTAAGGTTTTAAAGGTCATATCCCCAAGATAATGTTTAACTTTTTCCAGAGTGTGTGTCTTTCAGATCTCTTTTTCCTTTAATCCCATGAGGGCACGTGCACCCCGCCACACATGCATGCACATGTTGGTGAGTACCTGTCTTGTGTGGGCTGCCGTGTCGTGTGCTGGCACAGTGCGGGGCCAGGGCTCGGAGAGTCCGACGGGTCTGACATCTCACAGCTGTTGAGTAGTCATGGCAGCACATTTGACTTTGCTTCATATTGTGCCAAACAACCAAGTTAAATCTAAGAGTTGGCCATTCCCCCACACACTCTTAGTTGAAGCACCTGAGTTTCATTTCTTCCAGGTCAGTGTAACAGACGGAAGCCTGGCCTGTTCACATAGTGTTATGCTAATAGCAGGGGCTTTGTGACAAAGCCCCACTGCCCTGCTCCCAGTGTGGACTGGAAACAGGGCCCACGTCTGCTCCACTGGGAGGGAAGTGCTGTGAGAATAATAAACAGCTGTTTGGATGAGTGTCCTTATTTTGAAAACACCGTTCTTTTCCCTGGCATGCTTCTTACTCATGGTGGCGTGTCATCACAGAGCCACAGAGAGGTAAGGTGCTCTAACCGATTCAGTTCAATAGACGTTTCTGTTGCACTACCACTCGATACAGTGAGCTGCCCACTATATTTCATGTGTCAACAGATCTAAAGAAGGCACCTTCCCGGGCTGCGTTCCCTTGATGCCGAGTGCAAGTAATGAAACTCAGGATTGATGTTAGCCCGGTGACCTAATATGGAGGAAGCTTGCTTACCCAAAATGGTTATCTGTGAGTTACTACACATGCCAAGCATGGGGTATCAAAGGTAACCAGGTGTCAAAGATCTCATCATATACAGGCCACGGGACAAACTCCTTCAAGATGCAACTCAAGGCTACTTTCTCTAGATAACCTTTCATAACACACCTGCCCTCCAAAGAGAGCCGTTCGTCCTGGGCATTCATTGTACCTGCATGTAGGTCCATCAGGAAGCCACTAACTATTTTGACACTTACTGTTTTTATGTCTCTCCCACTAGACTATAAACCCTGTGGAGGTGGGAAATCTGTTGATGTATTATCCTTGCTGCTTACCATAATGATTGGACAATTAGAATATTCACTGAAGGAATAAAATCACCCTAGCCATGGACTTACACTAACGCTACGTACACACATACACATATGTGTGTGTATGTATGTTTGTGTGTCTATGTGTGCATATATGTCTTTGTATTTGTGTATTATAACATTCATTTATATGTACACATATACGTAATACGTATCTTAGACACCTGTAGCTTATCATTTTGGGGGAAATAAGTTTATTACAATAGAGCACTATAAATATACAATGATAGACGTACACTTGGGCTGTATTGATCCAGGACACTCCCTGGGAAGTGCTCTTATGAATACTGTAAGTCCCTGATACAACTTTTTTTAAAGTTATTTGTGTGTTGTTTAAGCCAGTGGTCCCCAACCCTTTTGGCACCAGTGACCAGTTTCATGGAAGACAATTTTCCACAGACCAGGGGGCGGGAGGCGGAGCTCAGGCGGCGATGCCAGTGATGGGGAGGACTATAAATACGGATGAAATGTCACTTGCTCACCTGCCGCTCACCTCCTGCTGTGCGCCCCCCCCCCCAAGTTTCACGGAAGACAATTTTTCCACGGACTTGGGGAGGGGGCGGAGCTCTGCGGCCAGATCCCTTACATGCCGCAGACAGGTACCGGTCCGCAGCCTGGGGGTTGGGGACCACAGGTTTAAGCTTTCTGGACTGACGATAGCTTATTCCAAGGTAAAACTGTTACTCCGGAAAAAAAAAAAAAATCTCAATTTTAAAACCTTTTGCGATGTCTTAAGCTATTCTTTCCCCATCTAAAGCAGTAATTGAGACTTGACATTGCAGCGTACCCGGTCTCTCCCACTGTGTGTGGAATCTAACCGAGCAGCCCAGGTAGAAGGATGGAAGAAGATTTTTTTAAATGTCAAAAGCAAATTGAACTTCCTCTTGTGCATCTCACCCCAGCTTCTGAGACAGACCTTGAATGCTCCAGTACTGGATGAGAGAATAATTTGTGTAGCTGTACACGACTTAAAGAACGTTTGAAATGCTTTGTGCTGTGTGCGTGCTCATCATTTTAGGGGTTCATTCTGCTCTTAGGGCAGGCACAGAAAGACAGGACTATGCATAAGCTCACGGGATGCAGCACTCTCCACGGCCCATTTTACATCTTAAAAGATTCCACTGGGTCCTCTTGCCCCTGCACCGACAGCCTTGGTGAGGTGTGCGCACCCCAGCTGTGGCTGGGTCTGGGCTCGCCTCGCTCAGCTCCCGCACACACAGCCCCGTCGCAGAGAGATGAGATTGAAGGAAATGACATTAAGGGCTCAGAGCATGAGCTTCAGGAAAAAGCTTGATTAGTAACTTATTTTTAAAGAAATACTTACTTGAGCTTAATTAAAGAAATAGATTCATTCTAAAAAAAATTCTCTTAACTCCCTTCTGATCTGTCTTCACACTCAAAACTTTTCTTTCAGAAGGAGGGAGCAAATGAACGTGGGTTAAGACAAAGAACTAGAATAATAATCTGCTGTGATCACAAGTCCTCGTTACAGTGTCCCTCTGAAAATGATTTCTAATCGGTGAGCGCTGCCGCGGCACAATGAGGGGCACTCGCCTTACCCGTGTTTCATGCCGTGCTGTGATCGCGAAAAAGATGTGACATCAGAAGGGCGTAAGATGAATATAAGGAGGAAGAATCTCAAATAGGAGCCGAAATGCTCAGGCTGGTGGGGCATTCAATAAGCTCCAGGTAGTGACATACACATTTGTTCGTTCACTCAGTAAATGTCTCCTTCCTCTTTGGAGCATCAGTGGTGGCCTTAGCAGCGGCGTTAAGGTAACCTGTCACATGCTGCCCTCATATCCAAACACAGGGGGCCTGGTTGGCTCTCATGAAAGCATGAGCTTGGATTCAGAGGCGCTCTGCACCATAGGTGGGTTTGGGTCACCAGCCCTACACCTTCTCACTGGGTTTCCCGGTGATCAGAGCCAATTCCCAAGCAGGGACTGCTGAGCCCACAGTCTACCAGCCTGAGCAGTAGTTGAACCTGGGCTTCATGAGTCCAAGATGAGACAACAGGGGCCTGGAAAAGGGAATAGAAGACTTGGAATAATTCTACTAGTGAAAGAAAAACTTGAGGAGAGGCTACGGTCAAGTGCAGGATCATTGAGAGGTAACACTTGGTCTCTGCAGAGGAGCAAGAGGTCCTCAGCCCGAGTGCCTGCTGGGCATTTCACTGTATCTGGGAGAAAGAGTTTCCAAACCCCTGAGAATACTGGATGAAAGTGAATGAACACACTGCACCGTGAGAGGCAGACATGCTCGTTATGACGACCGTCCTGCTGTGGGCACCTCCCAGGAGAGGCAGTTATCTTCATTTGTCATTAAGACAAAGGACCCTCCCCCCGTGCTGTCACCACTTAGCCCCAGCACAGCCACCCTTGGCATGTTCCTTCCTTCTCAAAGAGGTACCAATTGTGTGTTTGGTTCCTTTTAATCCTTTAAACAGCTGAAAGAATGCCAGCAGATCTACTCATGTGACCTTAAAAACTCACTCGGCATCTTTAACTGCGTAATTCCTTTGAAAGCACTCTTGCTAGCTAGTATTCCCCCCAGGAGAAAGCTTGGACACACCAAGTTTGGCCTACCTGTTCTAAACGCAGTGTCGCCGGCTGCTTGCTCGTCTTGCCGTGTTCCTAAGGCTCAGTCTGCATTCCTACTCCTGGTAGGTAGTGATGCAGTTTTTAAAAGTCTTGCCCTGTGCAAAGGATTGAAGAAGGTAGAATGAGTGGCAGGCTTATTGGAGCAGTCGTTGTCTGGGTGTGTTTACAAATGGGAATAGCTGCACACTCAGGCTCATCAAGGATGCACCTAAACACAACCTAGAACAGAGACTAGACAAACTCCCACAGCCAACTCTGTCCTTCCCATCTGGAGAAGCGATATTTCAGCACAGACTAGTGCCAAAGGCGGACTAACCCACTTGGATAAGAATATCCTCCCCACTTTCAAGGATGCCTAAATTCTTAGATTATTTATCCTTCCACCCATCAGTTAATATTAGCCACCTTAGGAACAGCGAATAACAGCATTCTGCTCTGGTGTAAAATTAGGGACTGGACAAAAGTGCATTCACCTGCTTACAGGCAAAATTAAAACAGCCAGAATGTACTTTAAGTGTCTAAGGAGGAATTTGGCCAAGGCTCTGGGCCAGTGCGCCTGTTGTTATTTTAGATTTATTCAATTAGAGTCACAAGCAAAGTAAATTGAGCTGTGTGGTTGATTTGAATATTACCTTGGAAGAGAGCGTAAAGAGATTAACAAACCCTAAGGGACAGGGGATGAATGCCAGACTCCTCCTCTGTCCCCATGCTCAGTCGGGCCAGGTTTTACAGATTCATTCGGGAGTGACGAGAATGAAAGCAGAGGAGCAGATATGCCTTTTACTCAGGGCCACGTAGCCATTTTCCCGCTTCACCATCCTCTGAAACTTCCTGTGTGTGTGAACGGCAGCAAAGAGAAAGCTGGTGCAGGTGGAGGCTGTCAGGTTTGAGAAGGGGGCCCGCCTTGAGAACCGGGGGCTCGGCTCCAGTTGCAGCCTGCCTTTGTCTTGGCAAATGTGTTGTCTGGCACGGTCGGCTGCATTCAGTTGACCTGGTGCTTCGACAGATTGGCACGGGTGAAATATTAAAATTAATTGCACAGGCCGCATATGTTCCCAGAGGCTGCAGGATAAATAAGCCATGCATCTCAACAAAGAGCATTTCAGCTCTACCGTTCTTAGTGCCACGTGGCAATTGGCTGTCTCACACTCCCTTCAAAGAGTGAGGCATTTTTACATGTTTTTACTCACAGTTTAATGGAGGTAGAAACTAGGATGATGCCAGGAGGCCAACCTGTTTCCCGGACTGAGCGTGTATTTTTCAATGTAAGTCTCTTATGCTTTGGCAGATTGGGGTGATGATAATGATTTTTCCAGTAAAATAGGAGGCCAGAAGTGAGAGGACAGAAAGGACAGCAGGGAGATTCAGAGTAAGAATGGTAAGGTTTGCTGAGGGTCACTGTGTGTCCTTAATTATGACTTTTGAATGACATTCTTATTCCCATGGCCTCTCACTGCCTTCAGAGTATGTCTAGCACTGCCCCTAATATCCAGGCCGCAATACTGCAATGAGAATTAGTTTGGAGAGGCTGTCTGCAGCAGCTCTGCCAGTAACCAGCTGTATGCCCTTGGGCAAGTCGCTTAATCTCTGTGAACCCGCTTCCCACCTGTGCAGTGAGGGTGAGATCACATGGTGTCATGATGCACTCCAGCGTCACCTGTCTGCAGTCTGTGCCCCGTGTTCTAGAGGAGGGGTTTTAAAAAGAACAGCTAATAGGGGCTTGGATTACGAATCTCTTTACTGTTACTATAATTGTCCCCTTGTATCTACAAGGGGATTGGTTCTGGGACCCCCGTCAAATACTAAAATCCACAGTTGCTCAAGTCCTTGATATACAATGGTGCAGCATTTGCGTATAACCTACACACATCCTCCTGTAGACTTGAAATCATCTGTAGATTACTATGATACCTAATACAATGTAAATGCTGCATAAATCATTGTTATACTGTATTGTTTAGATAATGGCAAGAAAAAAGTCTGTACGTGTTCAGTACAGACCCCACTATGCATTTTTTTCCCCCAATATTTTTGATCCATGTTTGGTTGAATCCGTGGATGTGGAACCCACTGATAGGGAGGACCAAGTGTATTTTGTAAAGGTTTTCTTCAAAGAGGATCCAGGGAGGTGAGAAGAACCCCTCATGTTTCCTTTGCTTGTCGTTGGCCCTGACTGGTTTGAGACTTGGGAGCAGGAGAATGGAAACAGTGGCCCAAGTGTTTGGTTTGGTTTTGCTTGCAGTGTCCCCGCCAACAGTAAGGGGAGGGTTGTTTGCTGTTGCTCGCTGCTCTTTGCCAGGGAGGTTCTTCCCCTCCATCCCGTTTAAGCAGCGAGGCGGACTTTAGGCCTGCCTGCCTTTGCCTGCTTCCTGCCTCCCATCCTGGCAGGGGCCTGGGTCTGTCCCCGTAGGGTAGTAATGTTTGCCACATAGCAGATGATCAAATGTGTTTGTTGACTGCCTTGGTCCAAAAACTAGACTGAGAAGATGAGAAGAAAGACATGGAATTAAAATTGGAATTTAACATGTTTAACCATGTTCTCAAAATATGATAAAATGGGAATTAGCACCATAAAGTAAGGAAGGCAGAACACGCATGCGGTCACCAGCCCGCACCTGGGAGGTGCGTTTCCTGCGTAGGTGTTGGCGAGAGTTATCTAAAAAGTTTTGGCAATTGATTGATCACCTGTCATTTCTGTCTCATCGTGGAAAATATACGGCTTATTCTATCACACTCACCTGAATCGCTGTTTTCTTCATTCAGAAAGTGGGAGAAGCTTGTCCTTTATACACCAAGCACCATCCCTTGAATTCAACAGAACAGAAACAGCATGACATCAAACTAAAACATGACAATGGGGAAGGGATTAGGGTTCAATGCAGGTGAAATGCAAACATGTGCTTCAGCTTCCACACACCCACTGACCCAAACCACCTTCTAGATTCTACCCTCTTTCTCATCTCCCACAATTAGCACATAACTTAATGGTTAAGACCATGAAATCTGGAGCAAAACTGCCTGGGTTTGAATCCTAGCTGTGTATTCACCTGCCGTTATTTTAATCTCTCTGTGCCTCAATTTCCTGATCTATAAAATGAAGGTAATAATAGTTTCTGCTGCATTCAGATCATTGTGTGAATCAAATGAATGAAAATACATTAAGTGCCAGGCACTCTGCCTTCTGGTCTCAAATACAGTTATATTTCTCCCTGTAAACAAATATACTGTTGTTTGGTTTGTACACAGTCTACAAGACCTAAGATAATTTCAGAGAATTTCCCTTCAGTGAAGTCATATACTCCGAACGGGAGTAGATTCTCCAAGTTAAATGCCATATCCTGACATCGTCTAGCAGCCAGCCAGCCTCCTTTGCCGCCTCGCTAATGTCAATGCCTCTTCAAACTCCAGAAACAGGACTGGCTTCTTAAGTGGAGCCCTCAGTCCCTGCTCGCACTTGCTGGCAAGAATACAACACCCCCCCATCTCCACGTCACCTCTGCTCCCACCAAACCCCCCCGAGGCAGTGTGTTTCTCTCCCTGCCTGGGGTGCTGTACGTCAGGGCTCTCTGTGCCCTGAGTGGGACCCAGAGGTGGCCTCCCTCTCCCTGTGGCTCGGGACCCATTCATTGCAGGGTGAAGGGAGGAAAGGAAAGAAGGAGGAAACCAGGGTGTTTGGATCCAGGGTTTCTGCGTGAGTCTCGTTCCTTGTTTCCTGTCTTATGAGCCCCAAGTTCCTTCGCCTCCTTCCTGATGCTTGCTCTTTTCTCTTTTGCATGTGCTCGCACGCGCTCTCTCTGTCTCTCTCTCTGTCTCTCTCTCTCTCTCTCTCTCTCTCTCTTTCTGTCTCTCCCCTTCAAAGAATTTAAATCCAAAGGCTGGATTTTTTTTTTTACCCAGTTCTCTTTATTTGAAATATATTATTCAAGTCCACTACTATTTTTTATTTTCTTTGTAGCAATTTTTAGTTATCTAAAAATATTTTACTTATCTTTTTAGAGACAGGGTCTCACTCTGTCACCCAGGCTAGAGTACAGTGGTGTCATCATAGCTCACTGTAACCTCAAACTCCTGGGCTCAAGCGATCCTCATGCCTCAGCCCCTTGAGTAGCTGGGACCACAGGCACACACTGCCTTGCTCTGCTAACTTAAAAAAAAAAAAAATTTATAGAGACAGAGTCTTGCTATGTTGTCCAGGCTGAACTCCAACTCCTGACCTCAAGCAATCCTCCTGCCTCTGCCTCCCCAAGTGCTGGGATTACAGGTGTGAGCCACCACACCTGGCCCAAAATATTATTTATTAGCATGTTTAGTATCTGTCTCTCTTCACTAGCAAACACACTCCATGGAGATAAGAATTTTGTGTGTAGTGTTCACGTTCTATCCCCAGAGCCCAGACCATGCCTGGAACTTGGTGGGCACTCAGTAAAAAGTTGTTGAATGAATAAATGCTACATAAAACAACATCGTCCTATATATTCATAATGTCTGTGGGTCAACAGTTAAGGCTGAGATTTAGGAGCCCTTCATTATTCTCTTTCAACAGTCTTATTACAAAATATCTCAAAAAAATCAGCCAAGCACACCATGTCCCAATTTGTCAGAGGGTTAATTTTTGTAATTATGATAGTGCCTGGTAAATCTCATTGAATTAATGAGGCTTGCAGAGTTATGGCTGATGTGAAAAGGTATATAGTTAGCATCTGTTTGTTCTGTGCATATTTCTCTCATCCATGCTGTACGTATATTTTAAGGAACATTTCTTTGGGTGCTGTGTTTTTTTCTATTTATGTCTTCACCATAAAAATATAAATAGATCATTTATCTCCGGTATTCTTAAAGTAGCTTACATCATTTTACTCTTTTAAACTTTTACATAACCAAAGTTTCTGTCCCCGGTACACATTGTTTGGAAGATTTGGGTGGTTAGGAGCAACCCTGGCAACTTTGAGGCCAGCTTCTAGTGACCCTTGAGGTTTACATGCTAAGCTGGGAGCCGAGCGCGCTGGCCTCTGGGGGCTTCAGTCCCAGGAACAACACGTGGGATACCTGTGCTGTTCACCCTGCCTGGCACCAGACCAGATATTATGCTTACTGCTTAACATACACTATCTCACTTAAACTGATTACAACTCTGTAAAGTGAATGCTGTGGCTGTTAGCATTTTATAGATGAGAAAACCAAGGCATAGAGAACTTAAGTAACTCGCCCAAAGTCCATATAAGTAGTAAGGGACAAAGCTGGGTGGAACCCAGCCCATGTGATTCTAGAGCCTGTGTTCTTATCCACCGGGTTATGCAGGATAGATTGGTTCTGATGGGGATCCACAGACAAGTTTGGCAGAGGCAGTCTAGGGTTGCTTATCAGATGAAAGCAATGATATTGGTGAGTGAGGCCTAAAAGTGTCCTTCTTGTTTTCTTTGTTGTAAAAAGACCTCAGACTTTTTCTGAGAAGGGGATTCTTAGATCTCTCCCAAGTATTGTGATCATTGGGAAAGGTTATAGTTGACAGTCATGTTCTTGGGCAAGCAAGGGACAGGGCCCCACTGGTGAACCCATCCCCTGCCCTTCCCTGTTAGGAACCCTTTCATATTAAGGTCAGAGGGCCGAGCCTGTGTTGTTTGGGAGAGTTCATGGAGCAAAAGCATGGGGGCACTCGGGACGGGGTATGGAATGGAGCGTGGTAGCAGCGGTGGGCTGAGAGCACCTTAGTCTTCAAGGTCTGATGCTGTTTGTCCTGGTACTGATTCGAAGTGGACACATCTAACCATGGCAGCTCCCATCGGAAAAGGCCCCGTATTCCCCTGGAAAGGTAATGTTCTCTGATGAAAAGGGTTGGACTTGAGGGTCAGGCACTGCTGAGTTCACTTTCTGATTTTATTTTTTACTGGTTTTACAAGCTTCAACCAATCATTTCCCCTCTTCTGGTACATCAGTTGCCTTACCAGTAAGACGTAAGGTTAATAGACTTTTGACTAAAGATGGCAGATCGAACACAAACATTAACCTCAGTTGCCTCTCAAGACACTATTATTGTAACAGTAAAGGTTTTTTTTGTTAGGCATAAATTAATTAAGGACTAAGTAAAGGGGAGAGAAGGCATCAGCAACACAATTTTCGAAGCTGAAAACAGGTGGAGAAGTATAGTAGCCACCTTATGCAGACCCAAGAGAGCTGAAATCCAAGTTGGCAGTAGGGACACTCAGGAAGCAACCCGACCTAAACTTACAGAACACCCAGAGATCCAGGAATTCGTAGTACATTTTCCTGTGGAAATAGGGCTAAAGATGGGGCTCACACAGGACTGTGAGTTAAAAATGTGTTTGAGAAGCCGAACTCCAGATTTTCACCCGATTCTGTGTAGGAAAAGGACCGCTGTGTCCAATAACCAACAAGCCTTCTTCTTGGTAGAAGTCTGGAGATTTGTTCTCTGTGTTCCCACCAAAATGAGAAGCCAAAACAAGATCCATGAAATAAGACGTGCAGCACAGAGAAAGGCAAAGGTCGCCCCAAAGCCACAGCTACGTGGTAGTTATCAGAGGGTGATCTGTTCAGATTGGACCAGATCAGAAGGCTCCACAGGATACTTCAAGAGGATAAAGTAATTGAATACCTAATAAAAATCATTACCACTTATATTTATGAGTGTTCACTGTGTGTCAGATGCAATTCTAAGCATACATGTGTTAATTCTGATAGTAGCCCTACTAGGTAAATAATCATTATCTTCCTTTTATAAATGAGGGAGTTGAGTCACTCAGCGCTTAATATTCATAATTCGTTGAAAATTATGTAGCCAGTAAGTGGCGAGACTGAAATTGGAACCCAGGCAATCCACACTGATAACCACCACACCACACCTTCCATCGCCCATTGGGAGAAACAAAGTGGATGGCAAGTTCACACAGATATTAAAGCTGGGAAAAACAAAATGTTGCTCAGAAAAGGAAAGGTAGTCATAGTCTACTGTGCGGCTCAGCAGTGACCTGAACACCTCACAGTGTGAAGTCTCAGCATACCCACGCTGGGAAGGCGGAACGGGTGTGGGAGAGTGAGGAGTGGAAGAGCTATGTGCTTTTCTTCTGCAACAGGGAGGTAATATGCAATACCTAGAATGAAAAACAACCAACCAAGAAGTAGCAATAAAAATATCTCATGTAAAGATACAGAGATAACTACCCCAAGAACCAGCTGGAAGAGTTGAAAACAGGTTGCCCCTGGGCTGGCTGAGATGGTGGTGGCAGGATGGGGTACAGGGGCCGCTGTCTTTCAGAATAAGTCCTGACAATGATTTGGCCCTTCAAATCTGTGCAAATAGAACTTTGATAAAAACGAAAGCTAAATTTCAGAAAGGAATAAATACCTTGCAGTACTGTTATAAAATAAATCTGTTTTATCTTCCCGGGAACTCAGCAAATGTTAGTTTTCCTCTTTCCTTTTTCTTTCAAAGGGCAGGTTCCTTTCCCGGGCAGAAATGAAAGGCTGGTGCACGACTCTGCCCGCCGCCCGCTCGCCTCCCCTCAGAATGGCCCGCTGCCCTTCAGCCTTTCATTTCTTGCTTGTTAACTTTCAGGGAAGGGGAGAAAAGGAGGGGATTCTGTCAACAGAGAACTTTGATGAGTGCTTGTTAGCGTCCGAGGCCTCGTTGGGCACCTGGACGGAGGCCCAGCAAATGGCTAGATGGCGGGTGTAACCGCGTGGGTAGTGAACCCCCAGCAGCACCGCGAAGGGGCAGCAAAAGTGTCTGCCTGCGTCTCAAGGCGCTGGCACCGGTGCCCTCCTGGCTGGGGAATGGGGGAGCTCCCCCAGATGGTCCGTGAAGAAATCATGGTGTCCAGGATCCTAAGGGTTTCCGTTTAGGCACCTCCAACTAGGGCAAGAGGCCAGTACCTTGAAAGGCAGAATTTGGGGTTTGTGTGTGTGAGGGAGAGAGGCAAAGTGTGTATATTTATAAAGCATGCCATATGCCATTTGTTCAATGCAATATGCCATTTTATTTTTATATCTTAATTCAAAGATAGGGAAAGCCTATTAGTAAATCCAGTCATACATATATGCATATATATTTATATTAATATCAAGTGTTTATGTATAGATAAATTGATTTTAAAATGCTTTTCATTCCTGGCAGAACCCCAGACATTAATGCACCTGGATCCTCTTATTGGAGTATCTCTCATCTTATTATTTTATAGTAGTTCTTCCTGTTAGAGGGTAATTATGAATTTGGTTTTAAAGAAAGAATATATTGATTTACTATAATCTTCTGCTCAGTGACGCTTTCTGTGCAAAGTGTACGGCTCCAAAAAAATTGGAGAAGAAATGCTTTACTGATTCAAATCCACTGATATTTCTTGCGTAGCTACTGCGTGGAAAGCATCGGGCTGGCTGGTGTGGACGCAGTGATGACTAAGGCAGGCTCAGCCCTCGGCCTTCTGCAATTTATTGTGGAGAGCGAAACCGTAAGACCTAAGTGACAGCAACACAAGTCTGGCAAGAATGGCATATGCGGGGATAAGCAGGCCCCTCCTGGGGCACAGAGGGGAGGCGATCTCACTGCAGGGGTCAGAAGGAGATCGAAGTGAACTGAGTCTTGGGGACTTGCACTACCGCAATTACAGAATCAGCGCGTCTCCAGCCTCCTTTCATTCATTCATTTACTCATTCACCGACTGTGGGTGTCTACCACGTGTCAGGTGCCCCTCTAGACACTGAGGGTGCACCTCGAACCCAGTGCCCCACCTTCATGGAGTGCACAAAAGAGGACACTGGAAAAGGGTAGGCTGCAACTCCTTTGCTCTGACTCCACCTTGCTTACCAGGGCCATTCAGAAGTTCCTGTGTAATGCACACGCGACATTTACCTTCATCAAGGCTGGTCAGTTCTTGGCGGTCTTGGGTTTGGCTGGTGTGGGGTTGCATGGAAGTGCAGTAGCAATGGCGCCCTGGGTTCTCTGGCAGCAGCCAGGGCATCACTAGCACAGTGAGCAGTGCTTCTAAGTTGGCAACAGCTCCTGCTCTGACCCTTTGGCCACAGAATCCGAGTGACGTTAGGGTCCTCAGGCCTTAGGGGAGCCACAGGAAGAGACCTTCTGTGAAAGCCAGGGCTGCCCAGCCCCTCCGGGTCATAGGCAGGGTGGATCTGCTTTGGTGGGTTGTGACATCCTTCCCTGGGCCGTCCTACGTGCTATGTCCACACGTTTCCTCCTGGCAGATCCTGGGGTCAGCCTACTCTTCCCCAGTCTCTCCATTACATTGTTAGCCAATAACAATCTCAAGAGAGATTAAATCAGAATTTTAAAATGTTTTCCTGGAGATGATGTTTAAAATATTTATCCCCAAAAGAAAGACATTGTTAGACTGATACATCCTTTGTGAATAATAGCTTGGACTGTATTAGTTGCCTCTAGGGTTTTTCCTTAGGATTAACCAAATGTTCAGTGAAGATATTATAACACCAGAAAGCTTTTAAGACCCAAAGACCTGCAAGTCTTTGAGGGTGGAATTCCAGGTGTAAAGACTGTGTAGGAGGTATTTGCATATTCCCTGTGCCCAAATCCTGTCAATGGGTCCATTTCAATCCATTTCTGTCCTTTCAGGAAGTGGTGCTCTTTTAATTATAGTTGACCCTTGAACAACACGGGTTTGAACTGTGCAGTCCACTTATAAGTGGGTTTTCTTCCACCTCTGCCACCCCTGAGACATAAGACCAACCTCTCCTCCTCCTCCTCCCCCTCAGCCTGGGCAGGGCTCGATGTGAAGATGACAAGAACGAAGACCTTTATGATGATCCACTTCCGCTTAATAGTAAACATGTTTTCTCCTCATGATTTTCTTAGTAACATTTTGTTTTCTCTGGCTTACTTTATTGTAAGACTGCAGTATATAACCCATACATAAAGTACGTGTTAGCCAACTGTGTTATCAGTAAGGCTACGAGTCAACAGTAGGCTATGAGTAGTTAAGTTTTGGGGGAGTCAGAAGTATACAAGGATTTTCAACTGCATGGAGGGGTTGGCACCCCTAACCCTGATATTATTCAAGGGTCAACTGTATATGCTGTTCTCTCACTGTGTCTTTCTAGCCAAACTTTGTCTTTCTCAAACCCTATAGAGCTTGAGCTTTCAGCATGTGATCTGAGAAAGTTCTCTTTCCTTGTTTGAGTAATAGCCCTTTTCAACTTGATTTATTTATTTTTTCCCATTCTTTTTTATGCCCAGGATCCTGCCTCTCGGTATAGTGAATAGCTGTATGAGTTTCCTATCATCGCTGTAACAAATTACCACAAACTTGGTGGCTTGCAGCAACACACATTAATCAGTTTTCAGCTGTGGAGGTCAGACATCTGAAATCAGTTTCACTGGGCTGAAATCAGCGTGTTGGCCGGCTGGTTCCTTCTGGAGGTCCTAGGGTAGGATCCGTGTGCTTACCTTTCCCGGTTTCTGGAGGCACCTTCGCATCCCTTGGCTTGTGGCCCCTTCTTCACAGCACCGTGACTTCAGCTTCTGCCGTCACATCTCCCGCTCTGACTCTGGCCCTCCTGCCTCCCTCTTAGAAGGACTCTTGTGATTATATTGTGCCCATCCAGATAATCTACATCTCCCTGTCTAAGATCCTTAACTTACAGTTACAAAGTCCCTTTTGCCATGTAAGGTCACAGGTTCCAGGGAACGGGATGTAAATGGCTTTGTGGGATCATTCTTTTGTCTACCACAGGAGCTAATTAAATGTTTTTAAAAATCAGCCGATTGCTTCTTTTCCCCTTCTCCGTCCCTAAGTATTTATATACCAGGTTTTCAAGATGTTTAACTTCTTTGTTATAAATTAAGAAATTTTAGAAAATTTCTATTAGGTCTTCAAAACAGTTGAGAAATGATTAAGTTATCTTTGCAGCAGTTGTGGGTTATTACTCTGAAAACTGGATTTGACCTCCATGTGTATTGGAGATAATCCCAGGAGTTGTTAACACTCTAAGAAAACCAATATCTCTGTTTTTCTTGGAAACTCTCCTTTCATCTCCAAATAAAATAGAAGATAAGGAAGAAGATGGTCCCTTTGTTGTTGCTAGTGCCTTCGTCTTTGTTGTTGTTGTTGTGAATTCTTGCCTTCTACACCCCCCACTCAGGAGCTCCCACTTGTGCCAGCAACATCACTGGTCTTCCCCGTGGAAACCTTGACGCCCTCACATGCGTCCTTTCTAGCGGGCTCCAGCCACTCGCCTGCCACACGGTCACAGGAGGGAGCCTCTCTTGTTGAAGGTGTTTGGACATAAAAGGAAATAAACTGAGTGAATAATGTGCTTGAGCTGAAGTGTCCGGTCCACTTTTATGTTCTAATTATGTAAAAATTATGTTCTAATTCTTGCCCACCTTCCAGCATGGTGACATTTTTTAAACAAACCTACACCATGTATCTCCTTATCCGTGTTCTCTGTTTTAAGCATCCATATGGTGTGTCCCAATAAGAATGAGAATCTTGTGAATTGCCAACCACAGTGTATGAATCTTGGTAGTCCAGTCAGTGTCACATGATTGGCTCCGGACAGACACTGTAGTATTACACAGATACGTTACAGATACTAGAACATTACATATTTTTACATATCCTTATGTCATACATATACATATGGCACACGTGTACATTGTGTATATGATTATACATATAACAGTATGTATAATAATATGGAAAAATATATAATATGTGAAAGCCTTGAGGATTCTTTCAACTGTTATCTTTTTATCCGCTTTTGAAGAGGTGTATATTTAAGAAAAAAATCATAACAGGAAGTTCAGCTGCAACTCCCGCATAGTATAGAAGACTGATCCCGGTATCTTTTAAGAGGGAAGCCTTTATTGAAATAAGGGCCTGTGAGTTTAAATCCCTCTGGACGAACCCCACTAAGGTGCATCAAAGGCATCTCTTCCACTTTGCTGCACTGATTAGACTGACCAATCAAGCTTAGAATAGAGAATGGCGTTGAAGATCAGATGCAGAAAATCATTTAAATATCTGCCCTCCTGTTATAAGATTATGAAAATCTAGTTATTATGAGACCCAGAGATTTTCACTGTTAAGATGCAGGAAGGTGGTGACTATGAAACTGGTCCTGGGGGTCTGATGTTCTAGCATCCTCTGCCGTTGCTAAATGAGGTTCTGGCTTCAGAGGGGCCTTGGTTTGTTAGTGCTCCATTGGGATTTATGTACATTTAGCTACGTGGAGCTCAGATTGCATTAATGGTTCTTAAAAGCAGAGAATAATGAAGGGGAGGACAGAGTCATTTTCAAAAATTGATGTTCAATTTTGTAAGTCTCAGTTTTCAATAAAAGTTTACGTTATGGTCAGTGGTTTATAAGGAGCAGAATTAAGTTGGGTTTATAAGGAGCAATATTGAGTCATGGCTAAGAGGGTGGGCTCAGAAGCAGACTGCCTTGGTTCAAGTCCTGGTTCTACCGCTTACGTGCCATGTTGCTTTAAACAAGTTACATAACTTCAATTTCCACATCTGTGGAATGGGGAATAATAATAAATAATGCCCTTTTCATAGTTGTGAATATTATAAATAAGATAACATATTAAAACCTCTTAGTGCCTGGCACAAAGTAATTGCTCAACATATGTTGGTGGTTGTTAGCTTTATTAAGTTATTGTTATTACTTGGCAGAGATTGGAAGCATTATCACATCTTTCCAAGATTTTCATCTCTAATAATTAAACCCCAAAAATGTATGGGTGCTCCAGGGGTTGACTATTGAGCTTCTCCAGTGTGTCCTTCTGGGGTTTCAGACAGCCATGAGTTATACCAGCTTACACTGTAGTACGCGCACGCGTGCCCTACTACATTAACTACATACAGTACTTACCTACTCGCACCTTCCCTCTTTAAGAGATGCATATTGCACAGCATGTTATTGTCATAGCCATGATGTCCTTTATATTGTATAGACTGGAGGGACATTGCCAAGAATTTCCCATTAAAGAACTTATGTTTCCAGAATGAGATAGATTTTTAGCAAAATATATGAGTGGATTTCTGTCATAGAAATTTTCAGGGAGATTAATTTTAGGGGAAATTGAGCATTTTTCCCCCAAATAAAAGCAAGTTATTAGATAATTTAAATTCATGTCAAATTGCTTAATCATCCTTTCTGTAGACTCTGGTAGTGAAAATATTTGATATGTGCTTGTATTCAATTTCAGATTTCGGTTATGTTTTATGTGAATTACTATCTCCTTAGCTGCAGGTTACCCAACATGGATATTCACCCCTGTGTTTTGCGATTGTTCCCTATAGTGCTTTGTAGTATATTGGGAGACATTTTTGGCAAATTCCTGTGTTGGACTCCAGTTGTTTCTTTAGCATGATCCTTCTTAGCAGTGCCTGATATGATTGGCAATATGGAAAGAAATTTAAAGTCATATGTGACCCACTGCGATTAGTGCAATTGCTTAGGCCTTAGCTGTTCCCAGCTTGTCTTTCCTTGTTCAGATGGTTATTTATGGATTCATTAAATGTTAGAACTGAGAGAAAGATCTTGGAGATCATCTAGTATTACGGTCTCATTTTAAGTCCAGAGAAAGACTTTCCCCAGCCAAGACTAACCCAGGTAGTGCAAGAGCCAGGACTAGACTGGTTGATTCATTTGGTAACTACACGACGAGAACTCATGTTCACTCTGCGTAGGGACAAATAAACAGGCCCTGTCATCTCTTCGAGGAACTCAGAGTTTAGTGAGGTGGCAATCAAGTGAGCAGATAATTACAGAACCGTCTTCTAATTCTCAGCCATCACTTGTTCCCCTACACTGGACTGCCCTGTGTCAGGGTGATATGAGTGGTAGATGGCATATTAGTATCATGTTATCGTAATAGTAGATATGAGTGGTAGATAGTGTTTCAGTTTCTTACCCATCCACGTGATTGTAAAGTGGGCAACTTTTGTTTTTGATGCCCAACTTTCGTTTGTTTTTCTATCTATGAATCATTCATTAAAAAACACTTTTGAGTGCCTGAGCTGTGCTGGATACCAGAGTCACTTAAATGCTACATACTATGGTGGAAAATCATGGCCCTTGCCTTCAAGTAATTTATAGTCTAGTTGAAGGAGACAGGCATATAAAGAACAAGGTACAAAGGTATGCTAAGGGAACTGTAATATAAATATGACAAGGTATGTGGAAGACACAGTTTCGTTCCTGCTAAAGCTGCCTGAGGTTTCGCAGGTACTCTGTGTGTTAGTTAATGGAGCGGACTTTGAAACAGATTCTTGGGGGCATTTACACTTTAAAGTAGGTTGGAAATGCGCTTTGCTCCCTTCTTGGCCCCTCCCTCTTTCACTTTCCTTCCTCTTAGGTTGGAGGACGTGTCCTGAATGTGTCATTTCTGAAAGCAGTCCTGCAGCTAGACCTAGCTTTGGGCTCTGTGCTGGAGCACGAAGAGAATGCCAGTCACCATCGTGCACTCTCTGGTCCACGGTCTGGTTGCTCCCTTCATCCATTAGTTCATTCATTCATTCATTCGTTTATGCAGTTGTGTGTCCACTGTGTGCCAGGCCCTGTGGGAACCAGGGAAGGCAAAGGCAGACGAGACTGATGCTCTCAAAGAGTGAACATCCAGACTGGAAGGGAAATTAACTTGCATCAATAATCACACGTGTAAGTGTGAGTGACAGGATAAGTGTCAACAGTGTGGTGCTCTAAGCAGAGTGAGCAGTGGGGTCAAAGCGAGTGTGAGGTGGGGCAGGAAGCGTGTTCAAATCTAAGGAGCTGCCTAAGCAAGGCGCCCTGGCAGGAAGAAGCCCAATGTGTCAGAGGCCCAGAAAGAAGTCCTGTGTGGCTGGACAAAGGGGGAACATGGTGATGGGGCCAAAGAGGTGGGCGAGGCCAGATCACGCAGGGCTCCCTCACTTTACCCAAAAACAATAGGAAGCCCTGAAATGTTTTAAGCATGGAATGTGGCACGATCAGGGTTGCTTTTCAAATATGTTACTCTAGCTGCTCTGTGGCGGGGGGTTGAAGCAGGGAGAAGTGGGGCCGCGGGGCCAGGAGGAGGCTCCTGCCACACAGGAGGTGACGTTGCTCCGACTGAGGGTGTGGCAAGGGGATGGAGGTAAGTCCACAGATCCTAAGATAAATAAAATCTAAAATTTCCAGAACTCACTGCTTAGTTGAACACAAGGGATGAGGGATGACGCTGAGGGTGGCTCATGGAACTAGGTGGACAGTGCTGCCGTTGTTGACAAAAAGGACACAGTGGTTGAGATTTAGGTTTGAACAGGACCTTGAAGTTTCCCAGAGATGCTGAGGTAACATGTTGCACAGATAGCCTGAAACAGTCTGGAGCTCACAGGAGACATAGGGACTGGCGTATGTATTTGTGGGGAATCTTCGGTGAGAATGTATTTGAAACTGAAGAGACAGAGAAGATGGACTAGACAGTATGGAGCGAGAGGGGCCAAGGGGGAGCCTCGAGGACTGGAGCATTCAGCAGGCAGGTGGGGGACAGTGAACCCGCATGGAGCACGGGCGAGCAGGGCGGTGAGAAAGAGCCAGGGTATGTGGGCGATGGGAGTTGGGCAGAGCGGTTTCAGGATGGCAGGAGTGGCCAACATCAGCCAAGGCTGCTGGCAGACTAAAGAAATAACATACAAAGAGCTATTGTGCTTAGCGGCACGGAGGTCATTGGCGACTATAGTGAGAAACGATCACTCCTGGGGGCCAGGAGCAGGGTTGCAGTGAGTTGAAAAAAAAGTGGGAGGAGAAAAAATGAAGATAGTGAGTAGAGACAAGGGAAGGAAAGGGCAAGGTTGTGGTTGGAGAGGGTGCGTGGGTCAAGAGATGTTTTGTGAAAAATGTGATGAATTTCAGTGTGTTCAAAAGTCATGGAAGCCAAGTGCCCGTCAATACGTGAGTGGATTAATAAAATGTGGTCTGTGTATACCATGGACTTCTACTCAGCCACAAAAAAAAAAAAAGATGAACTAATACCTCCTGTATTAACCTGGATAGAACTGGAGACCATTCTTCTAAATGAAGTATCACAAGAATGAAAAAACAAGCACCACATGTAGTCACCATTAAATTGGAAATAATCGGTCCACACTTGCGTGCACACATGGAAACAACACTGGAAGTCAAGCAGGGGGTCGGGAAAAGGGGCTGGGTAAATTCACACCCATCAGGTACAACGCACACTGTCTGGGGGATGGGCACACTTATAACTTTGACTTAAACAGTAAAAAAGCAATTTATACAACCAAAACGTTTGTACCCCCATGATATTCTGAAATAAAAAAAATAAGAAGAAAAATAAAAAATGCAAAAGACAAAAACATAAAACAAAAGTCATGGAAGGATCCAGGGGTGTAGGAGGGGTGGACTCCATAGGGACAGGGACAGAGGAGGGTACCCAGTGGTGCAGCGTCCCTGAGAAGGCCAGAGGCGGGTGAGCAGGGTTGACCTCAGACCAGACAAAAAGATATTTTACATTGAGTGAAAAAGAAAAGAAAAAATATTTTTTATTGTTTTGCTTAGATTTTCATTTCGGGCATATCGTTGACAAGGATCTAGGGCACTGTAATTTTTTATTGACTTCTTACCAAGGGTTATCCACCTAATATTTTTAAATTCAAAAAGTTGTTTTTTAAAATCATCTTCTCTGTCAGCCCTTTTATTACAAACTGTGCTTTTCATTTGTTATGTTTCCCCACACTTACAATGCATCGCACGCGATGGTATTATCGCTGTTCTGCATGCGTGTTATTACTTTAGATTTGCAGGGACCTCCCTGTGAATAGCAGAATGCAATTTATGAAATCTGACAGTAATTCTCAGAACACCTCTGTGCTGTATGTTAAACTCAGTCCAAACAGCAGTGTGGAAGCAGTCAGCCACACTGCCAGCTTCCAGAGCTTCCCGCTGCCACTTGCACTCGGAAGCAGCCTCCCCGTCCTTCTCTGGGTGGAGCCCTGGAGGGCCGCAGTACCTACCAAGGCCACTCCCCTTGCTGGCTTTACCGTTTGAATTAACTTGGGAACAGGTGTCTCTAGAGTCATCCAAATGTGCACAAAGACACATACTTCCACTTTCAGTTATTTATCAAAACTGTAATTGCCTAAGAAAGTTATGCAAAGTAGTCATCTTTCATGTCCTTCTGTGAAAAGCTAGCAGCGTGTGATTGGTGTGTACAGTGGTCAAGAGGGCAGATTCCCAGGTCAGACCACCTGGGTTTGCATGCTGGGCCTGCCACTCGCTGGCCACGTGTGACCTTGGGCAGGTTACAACTTCTTTATGCCTCGGTTGACTTCGCTACATAATAGGCATTTATTACTCTCCATATCACGTGCTGATTGTACGGATTAGAGTTAATTCAGTAAAGCTCTTAGAACAATGCCTGACACATAATAAATAATAAATTCTGTTTATCATCTCAGATGCAGTGATGGCGCTTCAGGTATCTGTTATCTTCTGCTGCCTCCACTTGTGGGCAGTTTCATTTGGGAAACCCTTTTTGTTTTAGTCACATACAAGTCTAAAAGTAGGTTATTCTATGCCTAGGTTTTCACAGTGTCTAAATTAATATGGTCCACAGTGATAAGATTCTATAGTACATGAATGTGTACATATTCTCCCATATATGTAATAACCAATATCTCTTCCCTTTGCATTAAAAACAAGCCCCCACCCCACCCCCAGGCACCTAAGGGCCCTGCGATGGTGGGAGTGTCTTAGCCAGTTTGGCATGAATAAACCCACTTTCTTTTTCAGCTGTTTCAAACATTTAGCAGTGGCATCAGATGACTGAACTTTCAAAAAAATTCTTCCTAAAATCTGTTTGGATGGGATCATTTGCTGTAAAGACCTGGCATTATTCTAAGCCGCTTTGCGCTCCCTTAATTGAAAAGCCCTGACATTGACATTGCAGAGGGCTTGCCTTTGGGGCCACCAGCAGACAGCTTCCTTCAGTGTCTCGTACTGCTAATGACTCAGACAATGCTTTTCGATGAGATCAGAGGCAATCCACTAACGAAGAAGTGGAGAGAACTTGAGAGCTTAAAAGAGGGGAGAGAGGAGAGATGTGAGAAAACCTAAAAAAAGACAAAAGTTGGTGTGGAAGACGGGGTGGCGCGGGCTCCACAGCAAATTTGTCATTCGTCCCAGCCCAGCTATTTAGAATCTTTTTTCCAGTGGGAAGAGATGGAGAAAAACCCTGTCCAAAAGAACAAGGAAGATATTTTTGAAATGATGTGAGGGGACCCAAAGACAGACATGAAGTTGAGCTGGGCCAGGTCTTGCCCTGCAGGTCCTGGGGAGGGGCTCGTCCAGCGCGATTGCTCCCGGGTCATGTCAGGATGGAGGCTGCCAAGTGCCATGTCTTGCGGGCACTTAAATGTCCCCACGGTGGATGGCTCCGTTCATAACCTATGGTTGCGGCCCCCTTGGCCCCCCTCCACCCTCCTCCGTTCCCCGGGGCCCTCCTGAGCGGTGCCCCACCGCTAGCAGCCCTGCAGTGGAAGTGCACCCTGAACACAGATTAAGTGGCAGCTTTGGGGTTTTAAAGAAAAAGGAGCACGTTTTCATTTTAGAAATGGAAAACTTAATGTCTCCTGTGTCAGTGCACTCTATGTTCCCTGAAATTGTTTCATCTCTATGCTAATTTTATGCTGAAAATAGGAATTCCCCTGTGCTGGAGAGGAGACAAAGAGCTGGGAAGTCAAAGACTGTCTGAGAGGCTGAGAGTCAAGTGGGCCCCTCAACTCAATCCCACTCAGAACATGCCCTCAAGGCAGCCAGAGTTACACCGAGGGTCCCGCTAGGGGAGTCAGGGCTTCACCTGCCACCCAGGACCCGCTCCCAGGCAGGCCGTGGGCGTGGAGTCTTGGCCTGGAGTCTGCGCTCGGTCCTGCACCAGCGCTTTTCCTGGTAGATCCGGATCTCAGTATTGACTTCCCTTGATTTCTTCCACTTCAGTTTTGAATGAATAATTAATCCATTAAAAGCACCATCTCGAAAGCACAAAGTAGCCTATAATTCCATGACTGTAAGTTCTTTGAATAAGAAGTGGACAGTGTGTTATGTTTACTTCTAGGCTGGTCTGTCTCTCAGTGGAACATGAGACGTTGAGGATGGGAATCTCATCCTAGTCATCTCTATGTCTTGAGAGCACCAGCACGGGCCCTTCCTTGGCGTAGGTAGTCTATGCATGTTGGTTTTATATCTGTGATCCCTGGAGATCCCTATGGGTCTGTCATCCAGTAGTGGCTCGGGGCATTTGGACAGAGAAGAGATTGGAAGGGTCTGGTTGTCACTGCTGTTTCACTGGTTCACAAAGATACTTTATTTTTATCAATTTGGTCCTGCCAATTCTCTTCACCTAGTTTCCTGTATCCTTCCATACACAGTGATGCTGGGGTTTGTTGTTGTTTTATTTGTTGTTTTAAAGAGACAATTCATGATGAAAAGAGAGCAAACTCGTTTCAGGGCCAGAATTAGGACCACTGGGAGGAAAATTATGAAAAGTTGATTGCAGCTCCATACGAAGAGTTTTAGGGACAGACTGTTTGTGAAGGTCCGAATGTGTTTAAGCAGACTTTTGTGGTCAAACAAGACCATTGTCCTGGAGGATGCCCAGCCCAAGACTCAGCTCCTCAGGATGTTGACTGACGGCCGACTTTGGAGACTCCTCCCAGCCTTGCCATGTGGAACCTCGGGTGACATGGCGGTGGGGGAGATGTAGCAGGGTGTTGGCTCGGGTGGATTCAGGGCGGTGGTTCCGCAGGGTCTCTGTGTGGGCGGTTGGGGCTGGCAGCCCAACAGTGTTGCCTGAGTCTGTGGGACACAGCTTCTAGAATGCTCAGAGAATGCTGACTGGGGAGGCGTGCAGGGGCTGTGGTGCAGCTCATCCTCAAACGGAAAGCACCTCTTGGAGATTTAGTATTCACGTGCTCCAGAGGGATTAGAGGCGAGACTGTCGAGGAGACAAGAGGCATGGTATGTGTGGACAAGGAGCTTTCTAGCTGCCGGGTAGTGAGGTAGTAAGCTTTGTGTTTCACTGTATTCACTTTCCCCTTATATCGGAATGTCTGAGCCAGAACCGCATCGCCCAGGGCAGGCATTTTAGTGACCTGGAGTAGAGAAAAGTACATTATAAAGAGTTTCTGGAAACAGAAGGGGCTGAAATGCATTTAGCCACATTGGAAAAGATAATGGAAATTGTGTTTCTTTCTTTCTTTTAACTAATTCCTTTGAGGTTTAAGTACATAGTATTGCCTTTTTAAATCTTTCGCGAAGCAGACCCTGGCAGAACTCAGATGGGTGAGAAGCAGTCACTAGCCAGCTCCTGGATGGCATCTCAGCAGGAGGTAAGAGCTTCCTGCTTCCTTCCTTGAATGGAAGGAGTTGGTGATGTGGCCAAATGTCAAGAGAGGTTTGGAGAGGAGGTGGCTGTAATTGTAGAGACACTGGCATTGAAGAGACCCAGAGAAGGGAGGTACATCTGGCACCATGGTAGGATCTGGAAGGAGGAAGGGAGGGTTCATAGCCACAGAAGGTCTAGGGTGCTGGGCTTGAAAAAATTATGGTGTTTGTTGATTCATTGAACCCAGCTAACCCCAAAATACTGAGTACCTCATATGTGCAATGCTCTCTACCAGGAATGGTGGGCTACACAAACAAATATCCAATAACTCCCTTAACTGAGAATATTTCTTCTTTCTACTTTTCTTCTTCTTTTTTTTTTTTTTTTTTCCTTTTTTGAGACAAGGTCTTGCTCTGTTGCCCTGGGTAGAGGACAGTGGCAGCATCATAGCTCGCTGCAACCTCAAACTCCTGGGCTCAAGCGATCCTCCTGTTTCAGCCTTCTGAGTAGCTGAGACTGCAGACATGTAACACCACACCTGGCAATTTTTTTTCTCTCTTTTTTTTTTTTTTTTAGAGATGGGATCTCACTATGTTGTCTAGGTTGGCCTCGAACTCCTGGCCTCAAGCAGGTGATCCTCTGCCTCTTCCTCCTGAAGTGCTAGGATTACAGGCATGAGCCACCATGCCCGGCCTATTTCTTAACTAAAAGGAACATAAGTAAGAGTCACCAGTGCTTTTTGTTTGTTTATTTCTTTTGCTTTTTATCCAGAGCAAGGCACACAAATGTGCTCGACAAACATTTGCTGGTTAATGACTGCTGCAGGTCCCCAAATGCTTGGAGTTGGAAGAGGTACCACCTGTCTGCCCCCATGAGTTCCTATCAGGAGAGCAGTCAGCATAGTCGTATAAACAGCAGTGTTGAGCCCTCTCCTATACAGTGCCGGGAGCCCCAGGAAACCTGCCAGTTGCAAGGAGAGAGAGCGGTTTAGTGCTATGTACCAGGCATACGCAGCGCTAGACACTGAAGATACAAGGACAGATAAGAAACAAAATAATTAAAATGTGATTAAGATCATATCCAACCAAATCAACATTTGAGGGGTAAAGGAGAAATCATTTGACATTAAAGATAACCCCTTAAAAAAAAAGCTATTGGTACCGAATGTAGAGGCAGCCAGCTAAATCCGTAGAATTATGGAGCATCAGAGCTAGATAAGCCCTTGGATCAATCTGTCCAAACATGTTATTTTACAGATGGGGAAGTGGAAACCCAGTGAGGTAAAGGTATCAGCAACATCTAGTTTACATTTCTTTCTGGCTGCGTTTACAGTGGGTAAATGCACCTTAACTTTAGTGGGTTGAAAAGACAGATGCTGTTTCCTCTAAAAATATTTTGGCTGCTGGTGACCGACTCTTAGAGCAAGAGAAACACTTTCTAACGTTGCTGTGGGATTCAGTCTGTGGCGTGTGGGTTTCCTGAGCTGCCGAGCTGTTCCCGTTCTCCTGCTTTGTTGGCGGCCACGTTCCTTTACTGCCCGCCGTCAGAGAGGCTGTCTGTGCGGCTCCTCTGCCCGGCCCCTTCAGAAGTCTCTGTACACTGACAATAAATAGTAGGTCTGAAAACAGATGAGAGGTTTTTAAATCTGGCTTTTTCCCTCAAGGGATGATGTGGGGTTTAGTAGCTTCAGTTATGTTGCATTTTACTTATAAATGGTGATGACTTGCTTACAATGTAAGCCTTATTTTCTGTGCTATGTGTATTTTATAAGAAGCCACATAAGCAAATATTTAGTTTATTGTCAGTCTTGTAACTGCTGGACAGTGGCAGTCAAGTCAATGCCATTGTTCCGATTCCAGCTTGGGAATGACTGCCCTCGAGGACGCGCTGTGGGTCCCGGCACGCTGGCGAGGTTATCCGACGCCCACGCGATACTGAAATACTGGTCCATTGGTCGTTTCAGTCATACGGCCAAAGAAACTGGAGGGGAAAAGAATCCTGAAAATTTGTTTCACTAAATGAGTTGAATTTTAGATGCTTTCACTTGCTTGATTCAGGAAAAGCATTTACTCTGTTACTCTCTGTGTAGAAAGAGCTCAGGCAAAAGTGGATGGCTTTGAAGGCGTGTCCCAGTTTGAGTCGGGGTTTTACCTCTGCTGCTACGTAACCTTGAGCAAGTTACTTCTCTGGCCCTCGAGGGTTTTCACTTGTAACAATGGTATTACCACATACTGTTTTCAAGAAGGTTATTTTTTAATAGTCAATATAAGGTACCCAGCACAGTACCTAAAAAACAAATGTTAATTCCCTTCCTCCTAAGAAAGGGTAATCCTGAGGTGGCAAAACACGAGCCACTTCTCGACCCCCAGCGACTGTGTCACCCTGGCTCTGGTGCCCTTGTCTTCTGCGGTTGGTGCTTAAACGACATGCACTCAGGGTCCACCAACAGATCCCTCGGGAGACAGCCGCAGGAAACTGGTCGCCACAGTGCGACAGGAAGCTTGTTGAGGATCTTATCCGTTTTATCACTCAGTGCCCTCTATGAAACCCGTCGTGAGAAATGTCTGATGAGTTAAGTGCCAGGTGTTAGCTCACCTCAGGTGCGGGTGAATTTCTCCTTGAGAGTGTGTAACCGACCCTTCTCCTCCCACGGTGGCTGGGGCGAGGCTCCGCGGCTTGCTGCCCTGCTGCTGCCTTCCCTGACCCCAGCAGTCCCATGCTTGCGGGCATTTCCCCCGCCACCCTGCAGTGTCAGGAGGGGGGTTTTGACGCCGTTACGTGGCATTAGAGGCCCAGCTCTCGAGTTCCCACATCCTGCCCTCCAGGCACTCTGGGCCCTGATGAGCTCCCAAGAGTCAAACAAAGAGTGCAACAAGGGTTCCACCTCGTACCCGCAAGAGCACCAGGGCCCCCGTCTACAGGTGGGTTCTGGACTTAGTGGAGGAGTTGGGGAAGAAGAGGCTGAGTTGGCTCAAGCACACGTTCTACCTCCTTCCAACCCACGTCTTCGGATCTCTCTGCCTGCTTGCAGGGCTCACGACCTTTGCAGGGGCGCGCGGAAAATGGGGGCAGAGTGAGTCTCGCTTGAGAAAACCGCCAGTGACGTCCTGTCCCTTATGTTGCTTCTTCATTTTTCTTCATGTACAAATATTATTTTATTGTATATCTTCTTTCGTAAGCCTCTTTAAACTTTTTATAGAATGAGGCAAGATATAAACACCTATATACAAATTAAAGGTAGCATGTTAATGATCTACACACCCAGGCG
Organism: Indri indri; assembly: GCA_004363605.1. Lineage (NCBI taxonomy): Eukaryota > Metazoa > Chordata > Mammalia > Primates > Indriidae > Indri > Indri indri. The sequence continues at coordinate 36,578 of RJWJ010003834.1, read as the reverse complement.
TGGGTGGTTATGCCCCAAATGCACACGTGTACAAAGGACGTTCAGTGAACGAGGCTGGCCATGGACGGCTTGGTCCTTGGTCAAGTCGCAGTTAGGTTTCTCCACTCAAACAGCAGAAATCAATGCTGACTAATTGATTTGTATTTAACAGGCAGTACACCCACTAATTATAGATATCATCCTTGAGGAAATCATCTGTTTACAGGGCTGTGTCCCCTACTCGACATTTAGCTTCTAGAGAGCAGAGACCATGTCTTACTGTTCTTTATACGTATCGTACTCAGGCCACGACTCATGAACGGTAAATCACAAGGGATGACTGGATAAGTGAGAATTTTTTAATAGGGAGATTATTCAGAATGAAATGTAAACTATCATAATATTTTAGAAGGAATGGCATTTTGGACAAGTTATTACTTGTACATACTTTCAGAAACACAAACTGTTCCCCTAACCAAATGCTACTGAGTAAGAGCCTGCTTTCGTGGAGACATAAACATGATTTCTTATTAGCATGCACAGCACTGAAGCCCAGTTACATTTTTTTAATAAACACACTTGTTAAGTGTTTCTATGCAGCATATTCTCTCAAAAAGCTTATCCTATTTACATCATTCAGTTTCCTAGCAGGCCCTGTTCCACTGACCGTGTAAAGTTCCAACTGGGACGCTTCGTGATTATTAGCAATTGTTAATGAAGACTGAAATCAGGTGGCTTTACTGAATTTATATGTACCTAAAAGCTTGTTTATTTTTAGTGTCTTTATTGTGCTCACTCCAGACTGTAAATTCAGAAGTCTGCAGTCTATGCCTGACTATATGAAAGGCTGGAATGTTCACACACTGTAATAAATAATGAGTGTCAGTGAACTCATTATGGTAAATCCTTAGGTAATTACTTTCTGCCTTAGTTGGGGGACTTATGGTAGCAAAAGCTAAAATTATTCCATCTCCAGACAAACCCTGAGGTGGCTGTTAGAGTTAAATATAATTCATTTGCAGCATCTTTATTATAGTTAAATTTAACTAATTTAGGGCCTGTTGCTGGCCAACAGCTGAGGAGGAGGAGGTTTCAGTGTCCATGAGTTCCTCACAAAGAAAAATGAGGCTCCACGGCCGAGCTGTCAGAATGTGACGTAAGAGTAACTCCCACTCTGCTGCGTGCTTCCTGTCCCCAGCGTTGGATGGGGTTTGTTGCTGAAAGTGGTTGGCTAATGAGCTATTCAGGCATCAGATTAACGTGGTGTAGCAAGAGGAAATCTCGGCATTCGACCGGGGTTGTGCGCGGTTCTCTTCCTTGTTTCTGTTGGAACTTCCTGAAGTAACGGAAAGAACCATCGTAGCCAAGGTCATTGTGACATGAATGGATTTCTTAGCAGATTGTGAGGCTCCCTCCTCCTACCACCCACCCCCCAGCATCGTAGCTCCAATTTGGGTGTTAGCCTGGAAGACTGCTCTGGAAAAAAATGTAAAAGAACCAAGCACATGTTTACAGAGGGTGGTTCAACCTTGGAAAGATGTTTCCATCGAACACCTTTTAGGTAGATTTTGCCTCGTAATAGCTCTTCTGAGCTAGATGGCTGACTCTGCCAAAGACGTTATGGGGACACCTGTAGGGGAAATTACAACGTTGAGAGGTGATGACTTCTGAGCCATCAGCTTGTGTCCAAGAACAACAGCCAGGAATCACTGTGGGTAGACTGTTCCCCTGAAGACAGGGACCGTGCCAGGAGAGGAAACAACATTCCGATCGTCGTGAGGAAAGTGGATTTGAGGAAAACATTGTCCTACTTTTCCACAAAAATGTCACGTTTCTGCTCTGGAAATATGTGCACTGTTTTAATTGCTTAAGAGAAGGGAGCAGCTGGGCAAAGTCCAGAGAAGGATGAGTAGAGAAACGCGGGAGTCAGCAGGTATTAATAGCTGCCGTGAATGTGGAGTTAGGAAGCAGCAAAGCCCCTTCAGCAGGGAGACATGAGTGAAAAGAAGATAGCACTGAAGCCTGCGGCGTCTGCAGCAGGTTCACTGGGGTCTCCAGAGTGCAGAGCTAGCAGGGTGGGCAACCAGCCCGTGCCCAGCGGCCACCCTGACACTCCATCCAGGACGGCCGCGCAGCTTCACTATCCCCGGTCAGTTCCTCGCGGTTGCATCCCAGGGCGGCACAGCTTACAAACGGCAGCGCTTTCTGACTCTTATTAAGCTAGTGTTCTTCCCGCTGCACCATAGTGTCTTCCCCAGAGCCCAGACTTTTCTGAAAACTCCTCTTTTCGGTTTCGCTGTAACGGATTTTGGCTATAGAGATGGTTTGTGACTTTAATGGGCAAGCTGTGATATAAAAAGTAAACTGTATGGGTTATGTAATTTCAGGGACAGGTTAACTTTTCTAGAATTTTTGTCTCAAAGTAAAGATTTAATTGAGGCTATGAAAATTCAGGAAAAAATAATAAAGGTTTTCTACACTTCCCTCCTCCCCTTGCAAGCCCCCCTTAAAAATAGCATCTAAAGTTTCATTGTAGCTGAGTCACTGCTTGGTGTGATCCAGGGCTAGGCTGCAATAGGACCTGTCAGAATGAGGCCACAGTGATTCACGATGAAGCTAAGTTCAGTTGCCACTGACAACATGTGTTCCTCTCTGTTCTTTCCCTGGAGTTTGGAGACAACATATTTTGCCTTTGGAGTAGGAACACCTTTGCACAGTGAGAGTAATGGGATGAGATGGGCCACTGCAATTAATGCGCCCTCTGGGCTCTCCTGCTGTGACACCCAGAATTCCTAGCCATTTGTTAGGGGAAGGTCTGAGTAATTAACATAACCAAAGACCTGTGGAGCCTATAGCTGTGAAGGAAATTTGTCTCATCTCGCTCTGCAGGGTGGTATTGTCAGTCTACCAACCAAGCGCCCCTGCACCTCTCTGCACCCAAACTGTGCTTCCCAGGGAGGAGGGGCAAATGACTGAGTAGATTCGGTCTGTACCCTAAAGGAACTTAGGGAAACACAGACCAGTTAAAGAAGGACCCTGCAGATCCTAATCCTGTGTGTGTCAGTTTCCAAAGCAGTACGAGCCTTAAGGGCAGAAGCAGTGTCTGGTTTTGCCGGGTACCCGATGCCCGTTTTCGCGCAGCCGAAGTGAATAGGCGCTGCCAGCAGCACCTGCTCCCCTGCTTCTGCTGTCAGAAGGACTCAGTCAAGACAGCATTCCTTCGTCCCCTCCCGAGGGCACCACAGTAACAAGGCCACAAATCTGAGCCTGTCCACCTGGTGCAAGTGTCCAGGAAATTGAGAAGAGATCCGCATTAGCATGGATGCAGTCACAATGGTTTTATTTTTAAAATGGGACTTGGGCAGTAAAAACATTCTATGCTCCCTGGCATTTGTGCAGAATTCAGCTAAACTTATGCTAGTTGAACTCGTGCCAGCTGTGTGGAAGTGAGGGACAGATACAAGAAACACGAGGACTTTCCAAGAAATGAAGCTTCTTCGCTGCCATGCTGAGGATGCTTGTTTCTGATAAACTCAAAACTTATAGGAAATGTGGAGCAGAACAGCGTGCCTTAGTACACAGATTTATACACGCGGGAGTGCCAGCATACTGGTCTCCACAGCTCTTTGGACACCTGGGTATTTCTGGAGTATGGGCTTTAGGTATGAATACGCATGCAGATATATAATACATATAACACATCTGTACATCTGAGGATACTAGAAGGTTATACAAGAAGACGTTAACTGTGCTCATCTCTGGATGGTAGGATTATGGTATCCTTTAATCATTTTACTTGTTTATTTTAACTTTTAAATCATCTATACCTGAGATCCCCAGGCCCCAGACTGCGGACCAGTACTGGTCTGTGCACTGTTAGGAACCGGGCCCCACAGCAGGAGGCAAGCAGTGGGCCAGCGAGTGAGGCTTCATTTGTATCTACAGCTGCCCCCCGTCGCTGGCATCACCGCCTGATCCCCACCTCCTGTCAGATCAGCGGCGGCGTTAGACTCTCATAGGAGCTCCAACCCTGCTGTAAACCGTGCGTGCGAGGGATCTAGGTTGTGGCTCCTTATCGGAATCCACTGCCTGATGATCTGAGGTGGAGCTGAGGCGTTGACTGATACTAGTGCTGGGGAGCAGCTGCAAATACAGATAACCATTAGCAGAGAGGTTTGACTGCACAATAAATGTAAAGTGCTTGACTCATCCCAATCCCCTCTTCCCCCCACCAATCTGTGGAAAAATTGTCTTCCGTGAAACCAGTCCCTGGCGCCAAAAAGGTTGGGGACCACTGAGCGATCTTTCAGCCCACCCAATTGCTAACTGAAATGCTGAAGTGAGAGGTATCAAGGTTTGGTGATCCAGCCAAAGGTTTATGTATATGTTATATTTAAACACTGACTTAGAAACCATTTGCCCTGAGGATATGTCCTTTTTCTTTCTTTTTTGTCAGTTTAAAAATGACTATTTTTGGTCAGTGCATGCTTGTCTAAAAAAAAAAAAAAGAAAAGAAAAGGGAAAGCAGATGTCAGAAATCAGAGAAATTATTGCATCTCGATGGATTCACACCATTTTTTTTTTTTTGCCTCCAAACCTGTTAATAATATTGGTAACAGCCCAAATAGCCAGTTTTTTCATTTGTAGTTATCTATGAAGTTACCTTCCTGTTAAGGATGTATTTGCTAGAAATATTAAGAGAAAGCCCTGATGGTGGGATGTTAGTTTACAGTAAAGCAGCGGTCCCCAACCTTGTTGGCACCAGGGGCCGATTTCATGGAAGACAATTTTTCCACAGACGGGGGATGAAGGCAGTGTCATGGGGTGGTGGGGTGCGGAGCTCAGGTGGTGATATGTGGCCCGTTTCGTAACAGGCCATGGAGCAGTAATGGGCTGCAGCCCAGGGGTTGGGGACCACCACAGCAATAAAGGACACTGATGATGGGACCCTGGGAGGGCAATGACCCATGCAGAAGCAGGATACTGGGAGTTGGGAATTCTTGTTTCCCAGAAACTATAGACAAGGAGTGATGATTTGATATTTGTATTTTGTAGCATCTTACATTTGCAAAATGTTTACAGTCATTCAAATTTGTTTTTTTCACAACAATTCTGCAAATGCCTAATTGCTTTCTGCTTGGGCCCAGATCCTTAAGGGGGCTGTGGGATGTATGATGTTTGCCTTCTTCTCGCTTGGGAATGCCTATAACCTAAATGAGATCAATATCATTTAGTTCTTCCGGGAGAAGTACTATTTTTGCATCTTGCAAACATTATAAAATACTTCCATATTTGGAACTGTGGCATTTTGTGCTCAAAGGGATTTTTAAAAGAAATTGTCTGGTCTGGTTCCTTCATTATACAAATAAAAAATTGAAACCCACACAGGCAAAAGGAAATGCCCCAAGTGACAAGAAGTGGTCGGTGGCAGGGCTGGGGCCAGAGCCCAGCTCTCTTTTTACTACTTCTTGCCTAAGATTTCCCAGTTACTATGGGGAACTAAAAGAAAATGTTTTCTAATCTGCATTTTTTTAGGGGGAAAAGAAATTAAAAAATATAGTGCCTTCCACAACAGAGATTCGGTAAATATTTGGTGAAGAAGATATTTGATAAACTTGCATATATTTACCTCTTGGGTCAATAAAAAAATACATCATATTCATAGATAGGTAGGTAGGTAGATAGATAGACACTGGGCAATATGTAGCTGCCAGTCCACACGAGGATTTGATTATTGCGTATCCCAGTCTATGTGGCTCTGTTCAAAGAAGAAAGCTCTGGAGAGGAATGACAGAATTTTGGAAGACAGGGAAAATATCCTCCTTTGCGATGGAAACCTCCCAGAATTGTTGCGATGAGAAAGCCATACACATCTATATGCACGTGTTTTGATATCAATAATTCTTTGCTTAGTCATGAAATATATTACTTACCATTCCACATGCACCAAATATAGTGTTAAAAGAGTCCTGTTAAATTAGGATAAATGATAGAAAAAAAGTACGGTAAGAACATTACTCAGTAATTATATAGCCTGTCTTTGTCTTGGATTTGTGTTACTAAGTTTCTCATGTTTCATTTTGAAAGAGTAACTTAGAAAACATTAAGAGAAATTCCAATATATGCCTGGAAGAGCTGATCTTTACCAAAATTGAGTAAAAATTTCAGAGATAAATAAAATAAACATGGACTAATTCCTAAATAACCTAACAGAAAGTACATTGGTTTCATCACGTTTTCCATTGGTCAGCATTTCCAGTAGGAAGCTGAATTTCATTTTCTTTTGCATATCCACAGAATGTGTTTTTCTAATCACCTTTCCCACATTTTAAACAACATCTTGATCATAATTGTGGTATATGCTGCATTGAACCTAGAGTGAAAATCATTCTTTTTTCCCCCACATAAGGGAAATTTCACTTTTTTATTGAATAAAGGAGGCAAAGTATAAATTAAAATAAAGATAACTACTATTAAATTTGGTTAGGTTCATGTAAAAAATATCAGTCAAAACAACCTGACTCAAGTTTGAGACAGAGAGGTTTAATTTAGTGCAATCCATTTAAGTATACAAGAAGCTTTTTTTAATGGCATTTAAATATGTTGGCTTCAGTTATGAAGAAAACACACTTGAACTGAGCATTAGATGAATGAAGGGTTTATGTACTTGTCTTTTATGGATTTCGTTTATTTGATTCTTCTCTTTCTCTCCTGTATTCTTAGATTAGGCCTTAACCTTTAATTGGATTTATATGCATTAAATACAAACAATATACATATTAGACTGGATACATATTTGGAAATTTGGATTTATATAATCTTCCATTTTCAAATTACGAGGCTAACAGTATATTTTGTTGCACGTGCCTATAGTGTCCTAGTTTGGGATCTGCTTTAATTTGCAATAACATCCTAATGAAACTATTACAGAGAGCAGAGTTAGCCATAAGGACATTTACAGTGTCACATGAAGGTAGCGTGTATGCCACGTGTCTTGTAATGATATATTAAATGATTGCAGATGGGATTTTATATGGAAAAAGCTCAAAGCAGTTAAAAGAATTCTATATTTCATAGAATTTTAAGAGTCATATTTCTGAATGTGAAAGTTTCATTTTCTTTAATTATCTGTTGAATGCTCCCAACCTTACTAGTGCTGAGTCTGTACTTTTATTCTGTACTGGTAAGAGAAGATCTTAGTTGTCAATCCTAAGCGTACGCCCCATCTTGCAACTGCACGATTCCCTCCCGCAATCTGCTGTTGTCCCATGGTATTTGCTGCTTTCTGCAGTCAATAGAGACAGACTTGAGCCAACTTAAATGTTGTCTCAATATTTACCTAGTACAAAGAAAATTCCATTTGAGAAAACCACAGAGTATAGTCATTCCTGGAACAACCAAGAGATGGTTATTACTGTTGGAAAGAATTTTTTAAAAAATCTATCTCAATTCAGAGGCATATGTATGTTTAAAGTGCCCGTACATCTAAGGTTGTTCTCGATTAATTTCATGAAATGTTATTTTTAATTAAAAACATTTTAAATATTTTAAATTTTAAATAAACCAAAGATGATTAATTTTTATATAACCAAAGATGATTAACTTTTACATAAATTTGTGAATCAGAACAAATTCTTTGTCAAACCATGTGTCTCACTTTCTTTTTTATATGGATGTGGTATTAATGCTGAAAATTGAAACAACCATAATTAAAACGGACTGGTCTATAAGGGAACCATAAAGTAGGCAAGGTTCGTGTTCAGCTTTCTTTCATCTCTTCCCAGCTCTCTTTCAACAAGTTCTTTCTTTCCACCTTCCTCTCCTGCAAGGTGCAAATGGCCCTGCCTCTGCCTTGCTCCCTCGCTCCGTAATATCTGGGCCAACACAATCAAATTCTGTTAGCCAGACTTCTGCGATGATGGAACCTTTAGGTATTCTGTTCCAAACACTTTCTAACAGAGCCGTAGCACCAGGACACCTGTATGGGAGCCAGTCCTGCAGGTGCCAGGTGAATCCCTGTTAGTGACAGTGACTAATAATGCTGCTTTGGAAAATTAACCTGGCTTCAGTAGGACAGAGAGGAACAGGTACCCAACCCAGCTGAAGCCAAGAAAGGGGCTACTGCCAAAGCCTAGAGTCAGTGGTCCTCCCCTGTGAGCTCGTAGGACAGAGTGTGTGTTCATTTCTCACACTCCTAGTTTTGTCTTGCAGTTACTTGAAATGTTTACATGTCTGTTTGCCCACTTGATTGTGAAATTCTGTCTCTGAGGGCAGAGTTCTGTCTTATGCTAGCACAAAGGAGGCACGCAGGTGGGCGTGGAATGAATGAGTGAATGCATCAGTCTGCGGGCAACCAGTTAGTCCAGGTGGCGACAAGGATAGTATGAATTCAAATGGCGACTTTGAGAATTGCAAGAAATGGATGGATGCGGAAAACAGGGCAATAAAACCAAAAGAAAAGTTGAGAGACCAAGGATTCGAAGCCTCCAAGGTTTTGAGCTGAGCAAAAGGGAGAACCCGGGTGGCGGTGGTGGAGAACCCCGTAGGAGAAATCTCATGAGGGAGGTTGACAGATAAACAGTTCGTCAGAATCTTTTTCTCAAAGAAGCAGCCTCTGAAATGCGCCTGTTTCTACCCTTTCAGGTCACCTCCCCTTGCCATACCCAACTCAAGTTCCTGGAGGTCTGATTTCAGATAAATCACGTTCCAGCAGAAAAAAAGTTTTTATAGACACAGCAGATGTACGTGTTTTGAAGGACATTTCTATCAGCTCTGGAAGGTCATCATCCTTTTTAGACTTGGGAGGAAAGGAGGGTGGAGGGGAAATGTGAAATCTGAGGCTGGTGTCTTGAGGAGACGCTGTTCCCTCCTGGGAGAGAGCCAGGACCAGCTCCTCAGGCCTCGGCATCTTTCAGAGGCACTAAGTTCTCAGCACAGAAGACACAATTTTACAATCTGTTTAGTGAGTTCTGCACCCCAAGCCACTACTGCAGACAGCTTCTTAGTTTCTAAATAAATAACCTCCGAGAGGAGATTCACCTCGTTTCACATGCAACTGTCCTTGGCAACACCCTTTGCCACTGCCCAGCACAGTTTTTACCGTCTCGTTCCTACATCCTTCTGGAGTGCCGAGGAAGGGCTGGCTTAGCCGAGCGGCGTGGAAGTCAGGAAGGAAGGACCCTGTTATGTGCACTTTAAAGTTTGTGAGTTACAAAGGGAATATGGCAAATAATTCACTATTTTCAGCCCCTCTTTCTCCAAAGTTTTGGAATGAACTCTCTAAGTTTCCCAGGGAGTTTTCTGAAGGTTCTGCCAGATGATGGGGCGCGAAGATGCCTGCCAGGTGCTTCCTGGAGCTTTTGCCCACCGTCTGTCTGCTAACCCAGGGAAGTAGGCTGCAGTCTTGTCCCAATCCAGAAACGGCGCCCCTTGGGTCAGAAGGAATGTCTGAAACACATTGATTTGTGGTCAGAATAGTAAGCTAAGCTCTAGGAACATCCTGCCAGAGGCCTGTCCTAAGGAAATAGTCTCGCACTTTTTTTTTTTTTTTTTTTGCTGGTGAAGCCGATGACGTGCTGCAACTGACCTTCTGCTGAAAGCCAGAAAACAGAGGTGACAAAGCGAGCCTCTTCCTTTCTAATGTTTCCTTCAGGCTATGCTTTTCAGGGGTGATACCCTCTGTATCCTGAGAGACCATATCTGTGCAAGACATTATAACCAGGTCCCCAGAATAAGTGATACCAGCCTCTGGAATGTAATTGTGACCAAAATGTGCCCTGGGGTCACCAGCCTCCTCTCACCCTTTCCTTTAAAATCCAAATAAAAACGTTAAGCCCTGCCCTGTTGAGTGTTTTCGCAGACTGCCTGGGGGTGGTTGTGTCCCCCTGTCCCCTGTAGCTCTAAGTCCATACTCCCCAGGTAGCTGACATCTCCACATCACTGACCACTTAGCGCCCTCTCTCCCCAGCGTACCTTAAACATGCTGTAGCTTTCAAAAGATTGGAAATAATGGAGAGGAAATGAAAATTGAATTTCTGCATCGCAGTTGTGCCAGTTTATCAGTGGTTCATCCCCATAAAGAATCTCTTACTGGCCACCCTTGCCCTATTGCTAGGTTAACACCAGGAAACAGCTGTCTCTTTAGAGGAAAGCTTCTATCATGCCTGGCTCCTCCTGAGTGCCTGGTCTCCCCACAACTGCGGTCTCTTTGGCCTGACTCCGGGGAAACCCCCACATCAGTTTCCTTCATAACAGTCCCCTACAGTGAGATCCTTTTACTTAGTTACATAGAGCGGTTTAGCTTCCTCTGTTTTAACTTCCTAGTTCCTGAAGGCCTTACTTTTCAGAATTAAAAAATTCATTGAATTGTTCTTTAAAGTATAGAGTTGTTCTATACTCTAAAGCCGAATTTCATGCTCCAGCCAAATATGGAAACAGCTGCAGCCAGGTGTAAGCTAATAGCAATTTTTCCTTCCTGCTACATAATGATAATTTTTTTAAAATAATAATTTGATTTCAACAGACTGTGGTGTAGCTCTGATGCTATTGGGGTCTCGGCGAAGGCATTAGAAACAACGGCTGTGCTCGGAGTACTTCTGTGCACTTGGATATTGTGTAAATGCGGACACAGTTGTATCTTAGTCTGTGGCTTTACGTAAAGGTGCCCAGCCACCAGGACACAGAACCAGGGAGACAAGACTGTAAGTGATGGCCGTAGTAGCCACCCACACCACTCACTTAGCCGCGTGTCACCTGCATTGTTTATGCACAAGGCCAAATAGAAAGGATTTTCTTCTCTAGAAACGATGGAGACAAACACAAGGAAAGTGCTAGATGAGAATTATGATAAACTATAATAAAAAGAGAAAATCAGTCCTTCTCATATTTCCCACACAGCTGCCCCCTCTGCTCTGCCATCATCACCGCAAGGCTTATATGTAAGGTGGTTTATCGTTACCTTTTTATTATGCTACTTCTAGAAAATTCAGCAAGTCCCATAGTCCTGCCACCTAACCCATAACATGTGGTCAATATATCTGTGCATTTCCTTCTATTAGGTTGATGCAAAAGTAATTGCGGTTTCGGACCACGAATTTTAAATCATTATAACTAGGCTCAAACACATCTTAATTAATCAAAATAGGAACTGTTACAATCAGCACATGTTAGCCAATGAGAAATAAGTTTGTTTATTCCTGTAGTGTAAAAATTTTGTTTCCACTCACATCTTTTTTCTTTTGCAAAGTTGCATTTACAATGTATACAAGGTTTTTTGTGGGTTTTTTGCTTCCACAAAGTAATGTTATAGTAGCTCAAAACAATCAGTGAAAAAAATTTCTCGTTCCAATAGAAAAATGAGCAGCAGTTCAATAAAAATAGTTCACTAAATCGTTTATCTACATTTATAGCCAGAAAACAAATTTTAAAAGTTCAGCCTCACCAGTGATCAAAGAAATGCAATTTAAAATAATGATTCCATTTTTCATCTACAGTTAAAAATACAAAAACAATAATATCTACTTCTGATGAGAAGTAGTGACATGATCACTGTCCTACAAGGCTGGGTCTAATGTAATCTCCAGGGAATATCTTGGCAATATAAGCCTGGAAGTGCCCATATCCTTGATCCAATAATTCTACTTTTAAAAATCTGTGCTGAAGGATTTATCTGAGAAAGGTTCAGAGACATCTGCGTGATTATTTATTAGAGTGAGAATTTAGGAGCAACCCAAATGTTACCTATTGAGAAACAAATTATGTTTTATTCATCTGAGCAATAAACGATTTTGCAGATATTTAAAACACTTTAAAGAATAGTAGCACACCTTAAAAAAGTTCACAATAGAACAATAGGCTTAAAGGGGAAAGAGCAGAATCTGTGTTCTTCTCATTTTATAAATATTTACGTTGTACCCACAAGGGGTAGTGCAATAGCAAATACAGCTTTCACAGCGATTATCCCTGGCTCGTAGGACTACAGGTGATTTTTACTTTCTTTATACTTTCCCATAGTTCCCAAATTATTTTCAATGAGTGAGCATTTCACTTGTGTGCAGGGTGCTGGTGGGGGCAGGTGGGGATGACTTAAAAAAGAGGAAACTGTTCTCCCTCGTAGCAGCGTGCGAAGCATCTTAGCAAAGCAAGATGGGAAGATCCCCAGGATACACAAGCCCCTCTTCCCCCTCTGACTCAGGTTGATCCATCTGCTAACAAACTGCTGACTGTTTTCTCAAGAGATCAAAGAAATAAGCTGGGCTCTAAGCAGGGCCTTCATTCTCAGCTTCCTCACAGCTGTTGTTCCCTCCCGGCCCCTCCCTCAGTCCGTTGGTGCTTTTCCTGAAGCTGGTGGCTACATTTGTTCAGTGGTTGAAGTCATTCTTTTATAAATAATTTGTGATTTAGGGCTTTCTAACAACAACCTACAATTTACTCTAATAAACTAATGCACTAAAGAGTTGGGCTTCAGACCGCTCATGACAGATCATCATATAATTGTACTCTGCCCTGGTCAGTGTGTGGTTTTGGTTCTGCTAAAAGGACACTTCTGATACTACCTCGATTTATGCAGCATTTTTACTTTCCAGAACTTTTAGTAGCCAAATGCCCAAAGAGAAAAATGCAAATGTAAATTATAGTCTATCACCTTGGTAGAATATTACCTCGCCATTAAAAATTACAATGACTAGGTTGCAACATCAAAAGGTGTTACAAAGGAAAAACAGGAAACAAATTAATACCTATATATGGTTACAACAATGTAAAAGTATATTCGTATTGAAAGGAAAATAGAGGAAGCATGGAAAAATGAAAATTTAGTGGCTGATGACAAATTTTTTTAAGTTTAGCAATAAATATTGAGCGTTCACCATATGCCAGACACTGTGCTAGATCTGTGTACTTTGTGTCTCTCTCTCTCTCTTTTTTTAAGATAGAGTCTCACTCTGTCGGCCCAGGTAGAGTGCAGTAGCATCATTGTAGCTCACTGCAACCTCAAACTCCTGGGCTCAAGCGATCCTCCTGCCTCAGCCTCCTGAGTAGCTGGGACTACCAGTGCACCAGTATGCCTGACTGATTTTTCTATTTTTAGTAGAGACAGGGTCTCGCTCTTGCGCGGGCTGGTGTCAAACTCCTGAGCTCAAGCGATCCTCCTGTCTCCGCCTCCCAGAGTGCTGGGATTACAGGCGTGAGCCACCAAGCCTGACTGTGTGTACTTTTTAAAATGCAGTTTTGTAATATGTTAAATTTTCAAGAAGTATCAGGCAAGAGTGATGGAATTCATTTTCAAAGATGTTACTATGAGCAGCTTGACTTTATCCAAAGGGGACACTCGATATATGATTCTTCTCCAATATGTTCAATCCTCGGTGAAGCAGATGGGGCTTTCCCCCTCTGCCTTGCATGTTATTCTTTCATCCACACACTCAACAGATACCGAGCCCTGCTGCGTGCCATGTTCTGTTCAGATGTGGGTGATTACACAGGGACTAGGACAATAAGGTGTTATTCTCGTGGCGTGTCCAGGCTCTTGGGAAAGACAGACACTCAGTAAGTGAACAAGTTCAATTGCAGTGTGATTTCAAGTAGGAAGAAAAGTAAAGAAGAGTTCAGGGGATAAAGAGTGACATGAAAAGCATAGCTTATTTTGAGGAGAATCAAGGAAGACCTCTGAGAAAGCAGGGATGTGAAGGAGCAAGCCACATAAAGTCTGGGGAGGCAGCAGGAACAGTACATGCAAAGGCACTGGGGCAGGAATGACTCTGGCACTTTGTGGGAGGAAATGTGTTCAGAGAGGTGGATAGGGGCTTAGAAGTGTAGGGCTTTGTGGTCCATGAGAAAGGAACTGTTCTAAGTGTGATGGCAAATTTTATGGGGCACGACAGGTACTCTCATTTGGCAAACGATCCGACTTCTTGAGAGACTGGACTGTCAGAGAAGAGGGGAAGGAAAGAGCCGCTACAGGCTTTCAACATTCTGGATGGAAGGTGAAGGTTGCTTGGACCGGGGAGGGGCACAGTGATGGAAGGAGTCAGGATCTGGTCTGAAGGCAGAGCACGTGGGCCACGCCGTGCGGCTGAGGGAAGGCCAGGAGACAAGGACAGGTCCTAGGTTTGGGACTGAGTGACCAGGTGAATGCCCATGTCATCTTCTGGGAGGAAAAAGGAGTAGGTTTTATTATGTGTTGGTGACAAGCTGCCTAGCTCTGCCCTGGTGTGTGAAGTCAGTCTGGAAGCTGGCACCAACTCCTGGAATTCCGTGGCTGTATCTTCAGGGCAGGAAAAGGATTTCTTGGGATAGTAGAGAGACCACCAGCCTAGGAGCTGGAAAACTGGAGTCTAGTCCACCTCTACTACAAAACAGCAGTTTGATCGAGAACATATCGCTTCGCCTCTCGCAGTGCAGCTTCCTGTGTCTGCCTGGGCTGCCTTTCGGAGCTTTGCGAATGGTTTAGTTGAATTCAGATACTTAGCAGTGTCACCGTTGTTACTTACACTCCTAATGCAGTGAGCATTGTGTTTAGGATCACGACGCAGGTCCTCAAAAGACCATCCCTGATGGTCTATTAATAAAGCCCACAGTTCACCCTGGCCCCTCGCCCGGCGCCGGCAGCTCAGCCATCGCCTGTCGGCACGGCGCACAGGTACACAAAGCTGCGGCTGAGAAAGACCCCCTTCAAGACAGAAACCAAGGGACGCTCTCATGAATCCCCGAGGATCGAGGAAATTAAACCTGCATGTCATTCTCTGAGGATTTCTTGCCAACTGAGGTGATCTCGTTTGTTTTCATTGTCACTGCCCTCCTGCGTTAGCAAATGCTACACTTTGTTTCCAGGGGACATTTCCATCACCCTTAGCCTAGATCACGCCAACCACAGAAATGAAAAGTTGCAACAGGAAGCTAGCTTCACCCCTCCAAGCTGCTTAGTACTTCCGGTCAGGAAACATCTTTCCTTTCTCCTTCTTAAATACCATCTCGAAACGTCCCGGTACCTGTCACCTAAAGGAGACATCTGATACACTGAGAGGTGGAATGGATTTTGAAAGGACAGTTTAGGGAGCTAATCGAAGCCATCAGATGTTTCTCTTGCTAACAGGAGCCTAATTCCATTGTACCTGTGACAGGTTTCTGTGGCTCCCAGTACTCTGTTTAAACTTCTGAAGTCATTCAAATTGCTGGTTCACCAGCTAGAGAAAAATGTGCAAGTCCTTACCCATAGCAATTAAAAAAAATAAATAAGTGGAGCCAGAGAACAATTTCCTTTTATAATTTCTGTTCTTGAAGTGAAGAAACTCAGGATCCTTGACCCTGAACACCGTGGAACCCGTGGAGGCTTGTGACGTCAGCGGGCAGGGTGGTCCGTGGGGGCTGTGCGACAGCTGGCAGGAGGCTCTTCACAGCCCAGGAAGGAGGGAGATCCACCCGAAACGCAGGCTGCAAGCCAAAGGGAAGGGGTCCTGTCATTTGGGGACAAAACCAATCAACCTGCCATTTCAGGGAAGGATTTTTCCGCCTTGTACGTATAATTGCTTTTGCACGAAGGGGTCGTTATTGGTGAGCTAGGTACAGAAGCCGGGACTCCCCCGGGGCTGTGCTGTGAGCCTCTCCCTCCCTTTTCCCCAGACTGAAGTGTCGAATAGATCTGGGTCTGGAGATCCACCGGCTGGCTTCCAAACTGCCCTCTCCAACCCCTCCAACCCACCCCGAACTGTAGCAACAGAGGCGAACAGTTAGGCTTCTTTGCAACACCGTCACTGCTGCAATGGGCGGCTTAATCCAGAGGTGGCCAGTCTGTTAGGTGACTGCTGTGAGTGAGGGACATTTCCAGGAGCCTGGCGACTCTGCTGGACAGAGTAGGAAGAACTCGATTCGGAAACCAGTTTAAGCCAGAGTGACTCTGGGTGGAGAAGGCATTTTAGATTCTACCTGGAGTTGGTAAGGCATCCAAGGTTTTAGGCCTAGGGGCTGGACATGAGGGTAAGAGGAACACGTCACACCGTCTCTTGGACCGGCTGCCACCGGCCCCACCCAGGACCAGAGCTGAGGTCGCATTCAGAGGCTTCCTGGAAGAGGCTCACTGGGCCTCTTCCTATTCACGTCTAGTCACCTTGACAATGTCTCTGACTCTTTTAAGGTGAGAAAACACTCCTTATATTAGCAATAAGAAGCCGGCTTTAATTTTTAAAGGATATAATTTAGGTTGAAGAACTTTAAGCACAGTTTCTACATCGCCACTAGCAGGATACTCAGGTCACTTTCTGCTACCTCAGGATTGCAGTGTGAAGGGTGCAGGTGACGCCTGGGCTGGATTTGCAGCTCGCCCAAGGAAGGCTGGCGACGGTGAAATTTCCTGTCTCTCCTGCATTCCTAGTGCAGCACCCGGGCCGCACTGGGCACCCAGGGGATTTCTGCAGAAGTCATGCAGGATGGGGATTGTGGATGGTAACAGTCTTCGTTTCCATGAACTTCTCAGGCTGTTCAAACTGATCTCGACCTGAGCTTTCAAAGTAATAACGAGCCCTTGGTGTACCCTTTGGCGAGCCACACATACTCCCATGGCCTCAGGTTTCCTTTACTGTCCATGGGAAAAGACTGCCTGAGTACTCACTGTGCACCACACTCTGGGCTAGGCACTGCAAAGTCATCTTCCGAACTGACTCTGAAAATGGGATTTTTGAAAACTTTAGGTTGAAGTAAAACACACAGGCAGAAGCCAATGGGCTTAAAAAATGTACTGCTTCATGGTAAGAAATTTTAATCTGTTTACTGCTAACCAAGATTAGCAGGGGAATGCTAAATTATTTTTATAATACACCAAAAAATATGTAATAGATGCTGGCATGAAAACACATATATGCTAATATGTTGAATTAATGTCTTGTGAACATGTGGGATATGGTGTGTTTGTTGCTGTTTTGCATTCGTATCCTTGTATGTTGGTCCAGATGTTTAAAAGGTGTCATAATGGCCAAATCAGTGCTGCGTCTACCAGGCCCACCAGGTCGCTGCCAACCCTTCCAACTTTGAGGGGTGATTCCCCAGCTCTTTATCCAGCCCCACTGTGTTTTGTTTTGTTTCATTTTGTTTTTTTGCCACCAGAAATGAGGATCTTCATGGATTCAGGTTAATCAATACTATATTTCCTCTTCCCCATCCCATTGTTCTGTGTTAGACCCTGTATTAGGGAATTCACATTTCATCTGTTTTGCAAAATAAATATTGACTACAAGTTATTATTGTACTCTCTTGGCACAGTAGCATCCTGTTAGTTTACTTTTACACATAGCAAATCCAGGCTGGCATTCATCTTTAATGATCTCAGGATAAATGGTTTTAAGGTTAAACAGCCACAGAGACAACTGTCACACGTTGTCAGCTGAAAAGGATGAAGGAGAAAAATCTGAAAAGCAACTTGCAAGACGATCTAAATATTTTATTTTATTTTCGAAAACCCTCGCCAGATCTGCCCCCTCGCCGCTAATCCTGGAGCGGCCTGATGATTTATGGGGAACCCATGGCTTAGCTTACGCAGGGAGGGGGAGGTGAGCAGCTGCTCCCAGAGCGTGGCTGTTGAGCATATATTAACGGGCAAGGTGGTAATGTGTCCACATGGTTCCTGCAGAAGTTTTGCAGTGCTCTGGGGAATCGTTTGTCCTTAGCAGTTGCAAGGTAGCCTGTTTTCAAATAAACCTAGAGTGAAAATCTAGTTATCTATTGCTGTGTGACAAACTACCTCAAAACCTTGCAACATAAAGCACTAATTTTAGTATACTCATGAGTCCTTGTCTCTGTTCTGTGATGTTGGGGGTCTTGTCTGGGAAGACTCAAAGATTGGGAGTGGCCCGATGGCTGGGCTAGAATGAGACATCGTCACTTATACATCTGGCAGTAGGCACTGGCTTTCTGCTAGGGCTTGCTGGGAGTTTGGCTGGAGAACATATGACCTCTCCAGCGGTGGCCTC
The DNA here is from genome assembly GCA_004363605.1 of Indri indri. Lineage (NCBI taxonomy): Eukaryota > Metazoa > Chordata > Mammalia > Primates > Indriidae > Indri > Indri indri. The sequence continues at coordinate 18,642 of RJWJ010003834.1, read as the reverse complement.
TGGACTGTGAGACTCCTTATACGGTAGCTGATGGTTTCAAGAGCGAGTCCCGATAAACATTTAGAAGCTATACTCTTTTGGTCACCCGGCCTTGACGGTCACATAGCATCACTTCCAATGCCCTCTATTGGTGGGGATAGTCATAAACGCCCATCCATTTTCAATGAGAGGAAACAGCAGGCCTCTTCCAAAGGGATGACTGTCAAAGTCATGCAGGAAGATCACGTAGGATGGAAGATATCATTGCCGTCATGTTTGAAAGATCGTGCCATGTTCCACGTGGAGCTTTCTGTAGGTAATAAACAAGTTGGGTTCTCTGACTAAAACACATCTGAAAATCTGATTGTAGGAATATAGCTAATCTATAGTTTTTCTTCTAGTAGCTAAGGTCAATGTATGCTAGACCTAGAACCTGAACAGTAGACCTGAATGCCAAGTTCACAATGGGTAAGTAATACGAGTGTTTCCTAGTTACTTGGAAATTGAAATTTAACCAAAAGAGTTACTGCCTCTCTGAATCAATTGTATCATGACACCTTAGATCTAAGCTAGCTTATTCCCTCAATATTAGAAGGTTACAGTCATTAGAAATTGGCCGGACACGGTGGCTCACGCCTGTAATCCTAGCTTTCTGGGAGGCCAAGGCGGGAGGATAGCTGCAGCTCAGGGGTTCGACAGCAGCCTGAGCACAGTGAGACCCCATCTCTAGAGACAAGAAACAAAAAAAGGGCAAAAAAAATACACAAAACCACAAAACCCAGCCAGGCATTGTGGCGTGCACCTGTAGTCCCAGCTACACGGGAGGCTGAGGCAGAAGGATCACTCACAGCCCAGGACCTGGAGCTTGCAATGGCTACAATCACTGCACTCTACCCAGACGCTGAGTGACACTCTGTCTCAACAATAACAACAACAACAACAACAAGAACAACAAAATAATGGGAAATGTATATTCCTTTATATAAAAATTGGTTAAAATTTGACATTATATTCTATTAAAATAAGTTTTTTGAATAACAGTTTTCTATGAAGGGATTTTTATCTTTCATTTTTTTGATCTATTTTGCTATGATAAATAAAACCAGATAAGAAGTTGAGTGTGAATATTCAGTATATACCTTCTATTAGGTGTGTGTGTGTGCATTTCTCTCCATAGTCTAAAGGAGTTGCCAGTGTACAGAGCTCCTTTAACAGAGGAGGATTCTCATGTGAAATGCCACGTAAGTTTTTATACTTTTATATCTTGTGTCAATTCTATTTTTTTGCTCTTAAGCAATTTCTTCTTTTCATTCTCATGGAAGTTGAGGTGATGACACTGCACTTACCCAAAAGTTCCGTGCCACGTAGCCTTCACTGGCATTTGTCCTGAGCCGTTTCATTGAGTTCAAATCCCAGCATGAACGGAAAATCTCTTAGAGTCCAAAGTGACCTGAGAACTGTGCTAAGAATGAGTCCTGCTTTCTGGCAAGTTCCACAGCCTTGCCATTTGTAGGAGTCCCGCTGAGAGCCAGCCCCCGGGCCCACGGTGTGTGCTCCCATTCCCAGTCTCATCTCTGCCTTCCAGAGGACATGACTTGGCCACAGGCCTGTCTGTTGCTCACATGCTGGAGCTGTTAAGTGATGATGGTGTTTAAAATCTAGGGGACGCAAAGCCACCATTTATTGAACACTTCCTCTGTGCTGGGCACTGAGTCATAACTACACTATTTTAGTTGGTCTTGACAGTAATCCTTTAAGGTAGCTTTTATTATCCCAGTTTTACGGATAAGAAATTGAGGTTTTGGGAGGATGAGTAACTTGTAGAAGGTCACACCGTACGTAAGTAATGGAGCCAGCCTCTCCAACTACTCACAGCTGATTATAGAGATCAAATTAGAAGCAGTTCTTTCTTGGAAAAGTAGACCTAATGGGGAACTGAGAAGCCATAAAAGAAAAGAATGATGAGTTTATCCACGTAAAGATTTAAAGCTTCTGCTCAAAAAACTGTACCAAAAAATTGGATCAAGGATATATAATGAACTGGGGGTGGGGGAGGGTGGGGAAGGACAACTGGCAGGATGTGATAAAAGGTCAATGTTCTTAATATAACGAAGAACTCCTAGCAGTCGGCAAGCACAAGAAACACAGACCACTGTGAACATAGGAAAGGGTACTCAGCCTCACCCACAATTAGAGAAATACACATTATTTATTAACTTCGAGTTACCCTTTTGCAGCTGCAGGATTGGCGACGATCACAGAAGTTGATCATATTCAGGGCCATCGAGTGCGTGGGCCAGTGGTGCTCTCCGTCTACATTCTCTGTGGACATGCAAATTGGTGCAGCGCCTCTGGAAGGCAGATTCTCAACATATTTCAGAACTGAAAATATACATACTGTTTGACCCAGAATTTACTTATCCCACAAATTTCTTAATATAGGTATTCAAAGATGCGTGTACTGTATATACACTGCAGTGTTGCATGTGATACCAGAAACTGTTCATCAACAGAAGAATGATTACATTGTGGAATGTTTATAATGTGGAATACGAGTAGCCATTATAAAGTGGCATTATATACCAATAAGAACACAAAGATGTATTGAAAGAACCAAGTTGTGCAACATCTATGGATTATCCCATTTTCTGTTTGCATAAACATGTTAACTTTTTTGTGCATCGAAAATATCTTTAAAAATACAAAGGAAATTATTAACAATTATTACCTCTGCACCTGAGGACTGGAATGGGAGTTATCTTCTAATTTGCAGTGTATATACAGACAATTTAAAATTTTTACTATGAATATATATTATTTTTACAATAATATGCTAACTTTTAAAAATACGGTGTGGAAGATGTTCATTTATTAGGGACCCATTTGCAGGAAGCAGCCCATGTAAATGAATCATCCCATGTTGACAGATAGAATTTATCCAACCATAGAGAACAGATATCAATGACTTAATAAGCAATAAAGATAATAAAAAATTTTAGCAAAACCAACTAGAATCTCTTGGGAGTGAGTTTCTCTGCCTAGATGCACTTTTCAAACTAACAGAAATAGGAAAAAATAGGGTTTTTTAGAAGGACACTTTCGGAGATCTTGTCCAATTCTGTGTATATGTTAATCCATTTTTGTTTTCTGTGTACCAAAGTGATTTGTTCATTCTCTAAATTTGGAAAGTACCAATAATTTCACGTGGGGTCTATTTTTAACAGGCTGCAAATTTAGACTCATAACAATTGCAAGTTTATGTCCATGCAAAGAGAGCAAATTGATGGCTAACTTGATGATTGATTAGAATGAATTTTGAAACTTTTTTGAATTGAGTTGTATAAGAGATGACGGAAACAGACTGAGGGGTGGAGAATCAGATGATGTGTAAGAGAATGTGAGAGAGGAGGTAAAGCCATCCTTTGAAAAGTACTCAAATGTCCAGCCGAGGTAGAGTCACACCCACCACTGAAGAGAATCCTAAACCAGCATTGTGTAGAACTCTGGAGATGAACATACTTCTAACTCCTTTTACACATGAGAAATTTGGGTGCCGTTTATTCATTAATTAAATTTTAAAATATCGAGTATTCAATGCAGTTCTCTTTTTACTTCCTGATACTGTCTCTGCAAGAAGGAATATTTGCGTAGATGTTCCTCATTATTCACTTGAGAAATAGGTATGGACTTCAACAAACAAAGGCAAAGTCATGAGATACAACTAAAATTGATGATTCGCCTTTGAAGTGGTTTCAGGTCATTATTTTAATACCTTGTTCACACGGAACCTGTTTTACATTCATTTGCAGACTTCAAATATCTCATTTCAGGGTGAAGTTTAGCTGAGTGACATTAGAGCCCTCTGAACCATTTGGTTTGGTGCGAAGTGAGAGGTCTGAAAAGAATATCAAGTTAAATCCTCAGCTTAAAAATAACACTTATTTTTTTAATTAAAAAAACATCCAATAGTATTTGAATTTTCTTAACAGATTTGTGCCATGCTCTTTAGTTACAACTCTGAATGTAGAAAATGAAATCTGGATTGAAGTAGGGAGCAAAGACAGAAGCCAAGTAATGTCTGATTCTCACTGGCCACAAGATGGGGGACAAGGGATGAAGAGGGAAAACATCGCAGCCAAGAGCACTTATTTTGGAAATATTTATGAGGAAAGCTTCAGGAGCTTAGGAAACCCTTCTGAGATGTGGGCCCTGGGGGGTAGGTGAGTCATTAGGATCAGCATCTTTAAGCAACCCTCCCCCGCCCCCCCATATAAATGGAGTTTGGGCCATTCTGCAGCAGGCTCACCAGGCCACCAGGAGCCTCAGGTCACGTCTGCCAGGTTCCTGGCACTGGCCCACAGGGTGTGGAGCCACTCAATCAGTGTATCAGTCAGGATCTGCCAGGCTTATGTGGCAGGAACGACCTGGAAAACCTCTGTGATTTAACCCAACAGAAGTGTATTTCTCACTCCAGCCATGTGTGGATGGGGCACGCTCCGTGTCCCTCTTACACACGGACCTGGCCTGTGTGGGTTCTGCTCGGTTTTTCCTGGGGCTGCCGGCATTGCAGGGAAGGAAGCCACATCAGCTGATCAGAACCAAATACCTGCCTTCCCAGCTGCAAAGGGGTGAGCACGGGCAGTGCTGCCATGTACCTGGGAGGAGAGGGAAGTGGCTTGGGGAGCCACAAAGTCTTTTCCACAAGGATAGAAGTCAAAGGCACTGGCTTCCACACCCCCTGTGCCGTGCAGTGGCTCAGACTGCTGGGAACAACCACGTATCACAGTAGACTGCAGTTTCATAGGGTCTGTGGATCCTAGGAGGTCCTTTCACAAGCCCGCCCCATAGCAGCAGCCCCTTGTGGGTGGTGTTGGATATGGCAGGGTTGCTTCTCCTCAGGGAGTCTGCTGCTCACAATGGCCCAGACTTCTCTAACCCATCTCTTGGTCTCTCTCGTTAGCTTCCTTCCTAGTCCGCTATCTCATTCCTTCCCCTTTAAGTCTACTTATGCTAAGGGATGCTTGCTTCCTGTTTCGAGAGCTCAGCTTTGGTTACATCACCCCCCTACACAGAAATTTTTGGAGGTTTCCCATTGTCTATAGTTCTGCGACTCAAACTAGTCCACAGACCAGCGGCATCAGCATTGATTGGGGTCTTGTTAAAATGCACAGTTACCAAGTTACTCTCAGGAATCAGAATCTGCATGTCAACAAGATCCCAGGAGATTTGTGTGCACATCAAAGTTTGAAAAGCATGTATCCATAGTATTGTTTCTCAAATTTGGCTGCACAGTTGAATTACCCAGAGAGCATTAAAAATTTCTAATTCCTGGATTCCAGATCTGGAGTGATGTCTTGCACCAAGATTCTCTAAAGCTCCCAGGTGACTCTATTGTGCATTGGAGTTTGAGAACCACTGCTGTTCAGGAACTCAAGTGACATTCCCAACCAGCCTTCATGTGCCCCCCCCAAAACCTTCCCAGTGCCAGCCATCCTTCACTCTAACTATATTGGACTGACCTCTGGTCCCCAAATTCACCCTATGCTTTGTTCTCTTGTTTGTTTTTAGAAGTGAGGTCTCACTCTTGCCAAGGCTGGAGTGCAGTGACACAATCATTGCTCACTGCAGCCTCGAACTCCTGTGCTCAAATGATCCTCCCGCCTCAGGCCCCCGACTACCTGGGACTACAGGCATGAGCCACCATGTACAGCTAATTTTTTTTATTTTTCTAGTGGCAGGGTCTCACTATGTTACCCATGCTGGTCTTGAACTCCTGGCCTCAAGCGATCCTCCTGCCTCAGCCTCCTGAGTTGCTGGGATTACAGGCTCTATGCTTTTATAGAAAGTGTTTTATCATATTACCAGAAGTCACCAGACATTGTCTCCTCTAATGACTGGAAAGGGCTTAGGACCACCACATCTAAATGTTGCTTTGAAAATGCCGTGACTACAGGTCACGGAGATACAGATACACGCAAATGCTAATTTGTACATTTAGTATTTTCCTGGTTAATAAAATTTAAGACTTTATTTCCCCAGATGACAGCCTAAGGATGCCTTAATATGTTACTGTGTTTCCTTTCTTGTTTGATTCCTTACTAAACATCAAAAATATGGTAGATAATTGGAAGAATGTGCTTGGTTTTATTTAGTTAACTTTGAGGGTTCTAAACTGAAGGGCTTTTAAAAATATATTTTCCACAACAGTCGTAGTAATCTGTTTTTAATTTCTCTCACTGCTTCAGTTCAACTTGTGATCAGTGACACATATTTGAGAGACACTGGGTTTTGGAGACAGAAATCAAGATGCTTGACCTCTTCAGTACTTTCCTAATGGAACGAGGTTGCCACACGTGGGCGGGCTCTGTCCGCTGGGCCGGCAGTTCACAAATAGAACCCTGCCCTTTTGGAGAGAGCACCTCTGTCACCACGGCACCTGTTGTCTTGGGACCTTGCTCATGAGGATATTGCTTCCTTTCCCAAATGACCTCAGATAAACGTTAAATACTTTCCTTTATGTTTTTATTCGAGCAAGGTGTTAATTTCCAACAAGACTTTTACAAGCACCGCAGGCAGCAGATGCTTTTTCATGTGAACGTTAAATAAGATTCAAGGTATGAAAAGCCTCCTGCGAAGGGCCCAGAGGATCTGCGGGATTTGGGGGGCCATGGCAGACAAATGACCTGCCAGTCTGCGACAGGCATGCAGCGCAGGGTCAGCTAACTCGCGGGGATTACCTGGGCTCGCCCCTCGTAGCCCTCGGAGAGTCAGAGCCCCGGGTACACATCTGTCTGCAAAAGCCATTGGTCAAACACGTGGAGATCCAGTATTAGCGGTGTCTGCTGAGCCACCGTAAGTCACCTCTCCTTTGGGGCTGCCACTGCACGTTACCTCTGCACAGCCTGGAGGCGCGGGCCATGTGCCCTGCAGATGGAGAGTCCTATTGTGTCAATGTGAATATAAACGTGAAGGTGTGCCCTGGTGTCTCTCTGGGCTCTCGCTGGGACCAGAGACTCCACGACGGTGACTTCAGCCTGGAGCCGAGTGGAGGACGCTGCTGAGACGTCTGAAACCACATGCCAGCTCCTCCCTCACAACAGCTGTTTCAGGGGCTGATATCAGAGACCCACCATTTTAGTGCTGGCGGTGCTTCTGTGTTTGGTTCCCTCCAGCCCCAGCGCCACCCTAAACAAACAGCAGACGTTAAGGAGAACAGGCATGAAGATGCACTACATTAAAAGCAGGGCCTGGTTACCTTTATGTCAACTCTAGGATAGTGTTAGTAAATAAAATGGCTAATTGAAGTTCTCTGTGTTCTAGTAAGAACTTTTTATTACCAAGTTATTTTGTGTTTTAATGGGTTACTCGTGGCATGTGGTTGAGTTGTGGTTCTCTTCATTTCTCATTTTTATTAACATGTGGAGCAAATATTAAAATAGATCTTAGAAGCAATAACATAGGTAGAAAATAGATGAGTGGCTCGTCAGATACAGAATGTAGCAGTGTGCGCATGGATGTGTTCTCACGCCATCTTGACGTTTCTATTGGGTATTTTTTAACCTCATCCAGCCTTTCTCTGGCTTCTGTTTTATTGTGCTGCTGTTCTGGACATCCTTCCCAAATTGGAATTTTCTTGTGACTTCTGCAGGTATCCAAAAAGCGAGGACTGTGAAAGCCAATTTTATATATCCTTTTTAAATGTTTTGTTCAGAGTAAGCAAATGAACAACAAAAAGGGAAAAGCTCTTTAGCATGTTTCTCCCTGTTAGAAATTGTTTTCTGCTTTTTAACCTGGATACCAGAAAATGAAGTATTTCAAAGTGTTCCTTTAACAGACTATGTACTCAACCAGATTTCTAGTAGCATTTTTTTCAACGTTAAAATAGAAAAAGTAAGCTTTTTGAGGCAGTGGCATCTATTTTGATCAGCCTCAGTTAATGGGAATGTTCTATGAAGTGTGTGTTCTGACTAGTACAAAATTGTTATTAATGAGAATTAATATTAAACCCTTTTAGTTTCTATTCTTATTGTTTATCTTTCTATAGTGATATGTGTATTTTTGCCCTACTTAGAATAGATAAAATAATAGCTTTAGTCTTTCTTTGATAATCAAAATGTTTTTCTAGTAGGCTGTAATCACGAATGTTTCTAGAATGTGGTGAAAAGGAAATGTATAATCTAATAAATTAGTGTATGTCAATTTTTCTTATTGTAAGACTTCAGAAGGTTTAGGAGTTCTGGGCTAAAGTTGGACTGCCCCTAAGTCATATTTAGGAAGTTTTGTTTTGTTTACAAATGCTCCATCTGGCATTCCCTAAAATTGAAATAAGGTGGCAAAATAAAGCTTGCCTGAAGATTCTGGCCCCTTGGGTTTTATAGTTAAGTGGGATTTTTGGTGAATTTATTTTGGTTTCCCTTCCCTTTCATGTTCTGCCATGTCCCCAAACATTTAGAGCAAAGAGAATGAGGAGGGGAGGCCCAGGATGGAATGTTCCTAGACAGGGTCCTGGGGACATACCCTCTGGGATGTCACTGTCTTCATAGTCACCCCTTGGGGACACCAGAAAAGTTCACGTCAAGGGACTTGGGCAGAACTCCCACTCGCATGGGTTTGGGTTTATGGACATCAGCTCTTCAGTGTCTGTGGCTTCAAAGAGAAACAGAGTCTTCTCCAGCTCAAAAACTTCTGTCGGTAAAATTTTATGTGGAAACAAATTATTTTCCTTAAATCCTCATTAAATAAAGTTCAGACAGTTGTCAAAAGCAAACACAGCTGTCGAGTCTTATGGATTATATGTTATGGTTCCAAAGAATGATGAGCCTCTGGTAGCCCCAGGGGTGGGAGATTGTCATACTGTGTTATGATTCTAAAGTCACAAACTTAGCTGGAGTCGAACATCATCAGTTCTGTTCAGTACCTTTTTGTGGTCTGCTTATTGTTTGCAAGGTGCTAAAAGGACCCTGCCCTCGTGCTCCTTAAGGTCCAGCACAGCACACTGTTTTGTGAAATAAGGTTTATGGATTCCTCCTGGTCTGTGGGGGGCTAACTAGTGGGTCTGTTGGCAGCTTGATACTTTTAGAGGAGATATGATACGTAAGATTAGTTGTGATGTTTGTAGATATCCCATTGTATTCTTAATTACAGTTAGGTTTATACAGCAGGGAAACATTTTATCGCACAACTCTGGGTGTGAGAAATGTAACCTTCTTTTATTTGTCTAAATTTGATTTCGTCTATTTCCCACCGTCTCCCTTCCCTCCACCACACACAGAACAGGTTGGACGAGGGTCTTGAGAACATTTGGGAAAAGGCACTCTCAGCCTCACCGTCCTGGTCATATGTCTATGCCCTCTCATGAGAGTCCCTTATAGGCATTCAGCTCCTCTGCTTCTGTGCAAAGCTGGTCACAGGGGCCTTTCACTCAGGCTCCAGAAGCTTCCGCTCTTGAGGGCTCTGTATCCTGGAGCCCTCCCACAGAGGCCCTGCCAGGAGGTGCCGCACAAGCCCTGGCTCCTGGTTTCCCCTTCTCAGCATCCTCTAAACCTCTGTTACCGTCCTGGCTTGTGCCCCCTAAACTGCCTGTAATCTAGCTGTTTCTCCTCCCTCTCTGCACCCCTGCCTCCCTCTTCCTCCTCCCCAGGGGAGTCCTGTGTCACCTCCTCCCTTTGGTGGGTTCTCCTCCCTGCAGACGGTGGGGAGGCGGCGATGCACTCAACACTGGTCAGCTTTGTCTTCATGATGATTGTCATTGTCTGTGCATCGTCTGTGTCTGTGCAAAATACCATAGACTGGGCGGCTTATAAACAACAGAAATTTATCTCTCCAGTTCTGGATGCTGAGAAATCCAAGGTCAAGGTGCCAGCAGACTGGTGAGGACCCACTTCTTGGTTCACAGATGGCCGTCTTCTCTGTGTCCTCACACGCAGAAAGGGCAAGGGATCTCTCCAGGGTCCCTTTTATAAGGGTGCTAATCCTATTCATGAGGGTGGAGCCTCATGACCTAATCACTTCCCAAAGTCCCCACCTACTGATTCCAGCACTTCAAGGGTTTGGATTTCAACATACGAGTTCTGGAGAGATGCAAACAGTCAGTGCATTGCAGTGATAAAATATTAAATATTGCCCATATGGTACAAGGACTGTCTAGAACACTTTTCAGCTAACATTTAGTTAAAAGGATATAATTCTCTGCAAATGTATTTTGTCTCACTCACATGTTAATATTTACATATGCTAAATTTGCCTTTTTCATCAGTGGTTGGATCAAAGGTTCAGGTGGTTCACTGAAGTCCCAAAAAGGTGAAAATAATACGTAAATCCTAGAACTCAAATCACATGCAAATGGTAATAGTCAACAAGCTTCTAATGTGACTGTGGATTGTGTATCTGCAAGTGTGATGATTTTCAAAAGCAGCCAAGAAAGAAAGATACAAATAGGAAGTGTGATAAGGAACATCAGAAAATTTGAACATTTTATCGGGGAGCCATCCGACTCTAGCCCTTGGTGATGGTCTGTTATGGAATTCTGTTAAGTAGTTTCCTCATCTGTAAGTGGAGATAGTAATAGAACTTACCTCAGAATTGTTGTGAGGAATAAATGAGTTAACATATGTATTAATAGAAAGTCTCTGTACACATTTGTGTATTGTCCGTTATTGTAGATATTATTATTGTTATTAACATAAAGCACAGCGCTATCTCTCTATAAACCTATCAGGTTTTCCAGAATGAATTAGAAGAACAGTGCTTTGTTACAGAAGTGGTCAATGTTCATTTTTGTTATCCAGTGTTTCTGCACCTTTTTAAAAATCACCAAATAATATCAGCCCATGCTTGTGACAAATGCCCATAAAGTAGACCTCGGACACCAGGAAACCGTGGTCTAGCCTCAGAAATTCTGAGCCTCAGCTGGGGCAGGCGAGCAGTGAGAGCGGAAGGCACTTTCCTCCTGGTAAAGTTGAAGCGCCGAGGGCCTCTGTCTTGAAAACCAGGGGAACGTCTTTACCCACCCTGTTCTCCTTTCTGGCTTGCTTCCATGTTTTTAGAACCCCGCTGCTCATATGCCAAAGGAATCACAGCGACCGGGGCTGTGGACTTGTACTGCAGGGCAGGGTTCCCCGACCTTGTTGGCATCACGGACCAGTTTCACAGAAGACAGTTTTTCCAGGGACCGAGGGTCGGGGGTGGGGTGTCATTGTGTGGGGGAGGTGGTGCGGAGCTCAGGGGTGATACCGGCCCGTTCCCTAACAGGCCGCAGACGGTTACCGGGCCGCAGTTTTCAGGGACCGGCCGCAGCTGCTGTCCTCCCTGGCGTGTGTGGCTGGCGCTCCCTCAGCGTTCTGCTGGTGGCGCTGCCTTTGCGGTTGCTGATTTCCCTGAGCGGCTTGCCTTGGTCTTCCCCTCCCTCCTTCACCCTCCCCACCCACAGTGACAGCTCCTGGCGGCAGCGTTTCTGAAGCCCACTCTCCCCTGACCCGCAGGCCCACAGCTCCAGCTGCCCGTGGATCCGCTGGCCTGGGCGATCACCTGCACTGGGGTTGAACATGGTGTCCTGACTCACCTCTAAACGGCTGCAGCCTTCCCCAGGTCACCTGGTGTGGGCCTGGTGTGGGCCTCAGTGTCACCTTCCCGGCCCTCCTTCCCAGCTCCCTTCCAGCTTTTCCCCTTTAGGCCTGGGTGGGCAGCCTCGGGCAAGCCCTCACTACCTCCTGTTGGAGCTACTTCTTCCTGAATCCCAACCAGTGGCCCTTTGCCTGCTCCCTACCTTGTTTCATCCTGAACCGGGCTGTCCAGGCAACCCTCCTGGAGGGCAGACCTAACACCTGCCTGCTGGGAGGGGCACAGTGCTTCTCCGCTCTCCCCACTGAAGCCCGGTGGCTTTGTCATTCACTCAAGTCCCTTTTGAGACCATTGTAGTCTCAGTGTTATTTCCTTCGTTTCCCTACTTGCCTGGCCTCTGCTTGAGCCATTTGGAACATTCCCATTTCTTGACCGCCCTCCACGCAGCCATCCTCGAGCGTACGCTTGTCCCCCTGCGTCTCCCTGTCTCTCACTGCCCATCTCAGTGCTGCCGCCCACGCAAGGCCACTCCTTCTCTCCCAGCCTTCCGTGCTCCCCGCCCCCTCTGAACCTCCACCGCACTTCACCACTGTCTTCTCTCTCATGAGCATTGTCTTTGTCTTCTGTGTTCGGCAGTGACATATTTGTTTTCCTCCCTCTGTTAGATGGCAGCACTCTGGGGGCAGGGGCTGTGTCCTAGTCGCCACCGTGTCCCTCCTATGTAGCAGGCTGATGAGCAATAGTTCTTGAATTAAACTCGGCCCATGCTGTCCCCGTTACTTCAGGTCCCCTCCCTATGCCACGGTGGCAATGCTGACTTCTTACGGACTAGAGGCTCCCTGGGCCTGGCTGGCAGCCTGTGCCACTTACCCTGTCTGGGGTCCTGACAGTCACCCCAGGAGGTTCTTTTAAACCCAAGGCTACGCTGACTGTTGGGTTTTCAACAAAGAAGACTATTAGCTTGCGTTTGAATGAGCCCTTTGGCTACTAACCAAGACAAGACAGTTGCTAATCACCGGCCAGGTTCTCGCTTTCTGTGCTGTTCCTCCTTGCTTATGACTGAGAAATGCATTCAGCAACTCCTCCTTCTATATTAATTCTATGACTATGTCTCCAGCCCAGAAGTTTGTCCACGTCACTGGATGAAACACGCAGAACAGCCTCTAGACGAGGCTTTTGTAAGACTTTGAAGCAGTATGAGAAATTGTGCTCTTTCCATCCATTTATAGAGCTCCTGTTGTTTCCATGTCACAGTCAGCAATGCTTTAATAAAGCCGGAGCAGATACAGCGTGGCTTTCTCCCGTGTGTCTTGATGAACCAAAATGTTTTGTTTTTGTTTTAACAGAGGCGCAGCCAGCCGGAGCCTGGAAGTGCTTGCCTGTTCCTACCCACTTCTATTCTTTCGTATGTGCTTTTCCCACTTTCTTTCATTAGAGGTCTGCTGGATGTCATTGCCTTGTTGCCAAATTTGCTGAAAGAAACGAGTGTGTCTGTACAGTGTCCTTTCGGTCCCTGTCTAGAGGTAGCAGCATGGGCCTGCCCCGAGCCGTGCTGGCGATGCGGGTTTCACTCATAAAAACAGCTTCTCATTACCAGTTGGGGAACAGCCATTATTCCAATATTACATGGATCTGAAAAACAAATTCTGCACCTGAGAGTGAAGTGGCACCAGGACCTCCAACAAGCCGCTAAGCGTCAGAAAAGCTCAATGCTAGTTCAAGCCTCACCACTTATGAACACATTACAGCTGGATCGGAGACAATTTAGATAATTCCTTGCAGCCCGGGCCCACGGACTTGCTCAGAGTCACCCAGAATCCTTGGGAGAAAAGCCAAGACCAGAACCCAGGTCTCATTGGGTCAAGTTCAGGACTCTGGGCAGCATCAGGCTGCTTGTGTGCATCACTGTCAAGCACTGGTGTCCTTGTGCACAGACCACAAGTCATACTTTTTCTGCCTCCCGAGGAAGAGGAGGGCAAATAAGAGAGCACATGCCCGTGCCTGCTGAGAATCCTGAAGTGCTGCCCTGCTCACGTGGGGCAGCTCGGGTCCTTCCTTCCGCGTACCCATCCCCCAGTGTGCCTCTCATGGAGACCCCGCTTGTCTCTTGTTAGCCTCAGGGCCCAGAGAGGGGCACAGTCCCTGCCTTCGACTGCCTCCAGTCCCAAACAGAAGGCATGAATTTAACAAGCAGTAGGTTGCAGCTGTGGGAGCCCAGGAAAGAAAGGCGTTGACTGCTAATTCCTTATTGCCACGACAAATGCTATGGGATTCTAGGGAGTGCCTCGCAGGGAAGGCACACTGGAATTGAACCTTGAAGAATGAGCAAGAATCCCCCAGGTGGAGCAGTTGGGAAGGAGGTTGTGGGAAGAATAAAATGTGTAGGCCTGGGAGATGTGTTGTGTTTATAGAGCCGAGCAGTGTGGCATGGTGGTAAAAGGCCCAGGTAGAAGATATTGGTACCAACATTGTCCTGGAGGTAATGAGTAGTCATTGTAGAAAATAACAGCTTAATTTTGTTAGAAACTTCCATCCCTTAGATTTGCCCAGGAGGTGGGATTTGCTTATGGTTCAAGCCTAAAGTTCGAGCCTACAGTTGCATTGGATTGGGTTTTTTTTTTTTGTTTTTTTTGGTCTAATTTCACTCTTTGTAAGAATGTGAGATCCAAGGGGATCCGTCACTGGCCAGCTCATGGCCATTAATCAGTAGGTCCTAAGTGGTCAGTGAGCTTCAGCTTGTCCTATGGCCTCCTAGGGTGTGGGAAGCCACAGCTGTGACCCCAGGCCGCTGTCCTAAAGAGAATGGGTTGAAAGGGGCTGAGTCATTGGAAGTACCTCAGTGCAATCCAGCAGAGATCTGTGCCTGCCGACCGAATGCAGACCTCTCCACGGACCACTCAGGGAGGCGTCCGGCTGACCCTGAGCTCATGACAACACCCCAAACCTTTCTGTGCCCCTCCCGACCACACCCCCTTCCCATTCTTAAGACGGGCATATCAATTAGCTCTAGAACCAGGGTGCTTGCCCTTGTCTGCCTCAGTGGTACACCTCCTCTCTTGCCGTGCATGACAGGAAACAAGTCTTGAAGAAACTCCATGTCTGAAGCAAGGAATTCCATGGTCATTTGTGGTTGCTTAGGAATCTCCTTTTATGAGGAGAAACATTTTTGTTTCTCCAAGGGCTCTCTTGCTCCGGGTGGGCCGGAAGGTCGTGTGGTGGGAGGTGTGGAATGGGATAGAAGATGGGGGTGAGGCCAGAGCTGCCAACAGCGGACCCCACACCCAGGACACACGGAGGCCTGGCAGGCGGGGCCCGAGCAGGGCGGGGAGTACTCTCCTTGGCAGCTTTTCTACCCCGGTCACAAGCGTCCCCACAACTGGACGAAGGAAGATGGAGAATGTGGTAGCATTGGCTGGCTTGGAGATTCCTCTGGTCCCTGTTTATGCTCCAGAAGGGTGTGTGTGTGTGTGTGTGTGTGTGTGTGTGTGTGTGTGAGTGACTCATTCTAATGTTGTCCAGGTGTAGGGAAGACTCAGGGCAGGGCCCCAGGGGGCATGTCCAGCCAGGATTTTTCACCTGCCACCTTTGTTAGCCGAACGGGTTTTCAAGCTGTTGGTGAGTGTTCACATTAACCGGCACTTCTCAGCCGGCATCCTCATTCTGGCATTCTCTGTGGGTTCTTAACCGCTTTCGACAACGTGTGCACGTCACTGATGTGGCTGTTTTCATTTAAAACCCTTGGTCACTGCCGGTCGGCACAGGCCCTCTCTGCTGAGGGGCAGTTGTGCTGTGAGGCAGCCCTGCCCGCGGCAGCTTTCCAGCTGCTCTGTCCAGCAAGGAGGAGGGCACTTTGGCTTTCAGAGCCTCCTGGTTTAATCCTATTTAGGTTTCGCACCACCAGCAACCTCATACGTGGTGTAGACAGATTAACACTGCTGTATGATGCTGTGTAGTCAAAGCTGTGTCACTTGGTTAAATGATTCACTGTGAATCGCTAAGAAATGACAAGACTAGTGTCCCAGGAAAAGTCAAGGTCACATTGCTAAATGGGACCCTTTATATGGTGAATTTCAGAGTCAATTAGAACTTCAGGCCAAGATAGAGTAACAGGGCCTGGGTTTACCTTCCCACCTTAAACATGTGAAAACCAAGGCAGAGTGTACGCAACAATGGTTTTCACACACTGGACATAAAGTAGCGCGGGATGGTGGCCCCTGAGCGAGAGAACGGTGAAGGCCAGCCCTGTGCGTGCCCCAGCTCACTACCTGGAGATGGTGGAGAAACCTGACAAACACTCCCTCTGCCAGGTGACCAAGGTCAACATCCACGGAGATGTCACGTGGGTGGTATGTGCCCTTGATGTGATGTGATCTTTCTTCAAAACCTCATAACCCCGGTAGGATCATGAGGGGAGAAAACCAGACAAGTCCCAATCGAAGGGTGTTATGCAAAGTACCCAACCAAGACTCCTGAACCCAGTCAACATCATCCAGAACAAGGGCCGTCTGAGAAACTGCCACAGCCAGCGGCGCCTGGGGAGACGGGATGACGAGATGCAGTGTGGTACCCTGGGTGGGACCCTGGAACAGGAGAGGACAGTAGGGGAGACTAAGGAAATCTGAGCACAGTGTAGACTTTAGCTAAAGCAGTGTGCTGGCGTTGGTTCCTGTCGTGACAATGTACCAGGCTCATGTGAGGTGTCAGTAACAGGGAAACTGGAGGTGGGCAGTTTCCAATTTTTCTTTCCAATTTTTCTATAAATCTAAAACTCTTCTAAAAGAAAAAGTATATTAAAAAATAATTACATAAACTTACAATTAAATAACATAATTAACACAGAGGTAACAAATATTCAAAACATTTTTTAAAAGTATTCACCTCACCAGGTTGTTTTAAACATTGACAAGGCACCAGCACAAGATGTCCAGCATGGGTGGAGTAGCTGCATCTCTCCCTCCGTGCTTCTCCTTCCGCCCTCGCTAGGACGGCCGTTCCTGATGTCGCAAGTGATGTTAGTGGCTCCATAGCATGCGCACAAGATGGTAAATTTAGATTTAGAAACCTGAATTAATTACAAAAATAAATCAGGCCAACAAATGCCTTAAGCTCGAGCCATCTCTTGAGATGAACAATCTCTTGGGGACCCTTCTGGCTCCCAGGCCCCCCAGTCTCCTGTGAGTGGTGCAGAGGGTGGCGGTGTCCATGGGGGGGATTGGTACCTGGCACGGGCTCCACAGCTCTGCACCCCCATTACAGCCACGGCTCCCTGCTGAGCACCCGCCGCCCGCTCTCCGTTTCCTCAGCAGCTCTGGAGTGTGTGCTGTTCCTCTCTCGTCGGAGACAGTTGGGCCGGGAGGGGGGCGTTCCCTCCCCACTCACGCTGCTAGAGCAGCAGAGCCAGGTGAAACCGAGGCAGGGCTGGCAGTCAAGGCCACAGCCCTCTCTCCCGCTCCCCGCCCACCTGTCCCAGTCCTTGCTGTCTTCGTTTAGTAATCCCGAATGGGGTGGGGGAGAGCTCCTGCACTCACTCTGCCGATCGCTGCTCCCCAGGCGGACACGCCACCCCATCAGGCATGCAATGGGACTCTCTTACTACTAACGCTTCATCCAGAAGCACACGCAGCAGATGCCCTTACTGCACCTATACCTGTACCCGAAGTGGAGCATACAAAAAGCGTCCCTCTGTAACTTTCACTGTCACCATTGTGACACTTCCATCTGAGAAACTTTCTCGAAGTAATAGAAAGAGCCAAGTTGCAACATATAACGTGCTCCCAGCTTATCCTGGCCTTTCCACCAATGGGCAATCAAACTTACAGGTCACGGCAATCCGACTTCATGGTAGGGCTGCCGAGTTGGGATTATTTTTTAAATTGCATTGTCTTTAGCATCACTTGGGAACGGACACATTTGACAGGGAGGAAAGCAAGTGATACACAGTGTAGGTGACAATACAGTATGTCCAGAGATGGCAGCATTTTGGTTATAAAACATCAATGTCGATGTTATATCTGAGCAAAGCAATGCAGTACACAGTTCTATTTCGATTTCCAAACCAGAGGAATACAAAGGGATTATGCAAGTGAATTGGAAAAATACTGCTCATTTTGGCAAATGCTAAAACTGTGTAAATTCTAGTTATTATAACAGCGAAATAAAGTTTATTTTGGCATTTTCTTTTGTAGGACATGTTTGCTCACCTTACAAATGGAATGGAGGTCTGGAGATGTTGACACTTAGGGAAATAAATTTAATTAACAGCACATTTATTTGTCACTGTAAATGACACTGTCTCACCCTGGTAGCACATCAAATGTACACACACATTCCACACCGCTGTGTGGCGCCGTACCCCGCAGACCAATGTGGTCTGGCCCAGGGGTGGCATGGCCCCTGCCCGCCAAGCGGCAGCGCCAGGGAGCCCAGCAGAAGAGCATGTTGCTGCCTTGCTCTGCTGTGTTTTCCAGAGTTGTGAAAATGTAGCCCATATGTCTAAATCTCTTCCTTGGCTGATTGCCTTGTGCAGTTGATGCATACAGTACAACAAAATAAAAATAAAAAAGTCTGTTTGGGAGCAAACGTGAATGGGAGAAAACGCTGCAGCTCTGTGTCGAGAGCAAGCACGAGCACATAAACCCCACTGTGCGCGTGCGTGTGTGTCTGAGCTGTGCTTTCAGAGTGCCATTTATAAAATATTTATCGTAGTTTCACTGATGAGGTTCATGAGGAGCCTTTGTTATTGAAAGGAGCCAAAGCACTTTGCTAATTTAGGAGGCCGTTGTTGGGGTCCAAAAGTGAGGACCAAGGCACTCTGTTAACGTTAGCAACAATGTGCAGCCACCTCCAGCACAGGCACCAGCAAAGGGGAGGGGTCTGTAAGGATCGTCTGTGGGATTCATCTTTTGCTGTCCCCACGTGTGTGGCCGTGGGCTGGGGCGTCCGGCCCTCTTGCTCACAGTCCGTTAGTGTGGTGTGCTTCTTAGATCTCTTGCTGCTGCTCCCAAATCTTCCTGTGTGGCCTAAAACCAGAATGATAATGAACTTATTAAGTCACAAAAGGCAGAACATTTTGAAGATAATGCCCATCATAAGAATTATAAAGGA